>NW_010585148.1:475991-498353 GCF_000705375.1 Tinamus guttatus
AGGTGCCGCGGGTTTTCCCGTTCGTGTTCGGCACCGCCTGGGCACCCTGCGGCTTCCCGGAGGGAAACACGGGCTCTCCTCTTCGTGTGCCTTAGTTTAAGCTAATTTGAGGCTAGGCGAAGCTTAGCTGCAGTATCTGTGCATTTTTCTTAGCGCTCGGGTCACATAATGAGTAAAGCTGGTGGCTGGGGAAAACAACATCCTTACTCCAAGGACTAAAATCTTTAGACTAGGAACTTCTCTTGATTTAAAAGTAGTAGGAACTATACATGTCTTTTTAAACTCTTCCTCCTCTAGCCAATGTTGAGTTTCTCTTTCTCAAACCAGCTGTACATGCCTCTCTTTCAGTAACATTTCCTACAAGGCACCTTCTCCATTGCTATATATAAAAATGAACTGCTCAGCTGATTTTTTTTTTAATTACACTTATCTTTGACTCTTAAAACATCTTAATGAGCTGTGTTGGTGTGAGGGAGCCATGTCTGCAGATTTGGTTCTCCAGGGCTCTTTGCTCCTCAGGTGCTCCCCTTGACTTGGTGGGAGATGAGCTCTGTAAGCATTTTTTTTTTCTGTAGGTGTTCATCATTCAAAAGAAACATTTTTTTTGAAGATGGAGGGAAGTTCCTGTTTGAAAAATAAATAGTACTGTATGCCACAGGCATTGAAAGGTGCAGGAGACAAGAGTTAAACTGAAAGACCATGAGGCTATAGTATAATCAGACAGGTTGCCCATGGGCAAGGCTGTTGCCCTAGCTACACAAAAGCAAGCAAAGTTTTTTTGTTGTCGTTGCTGTTTTTTTTTTTTTTTTTTAAAGAAGGTCTCTGCTACAAAATGAAGCTGTCAGAGTGATTCGGGTCTGTCTAAATGGGATTTCTTGAAAATTTTGGGTTTGAGGGAGGAACAGCTAGTAAAACTCTGGCTGCTCTCAGTTTGTCCCCAAACTGTCTTGCTGGGGTCTGGATTTCGTTTGATTGTCCCAGGTTGCCACATCTCATGCTCGTTTGATTTGACATCTGCCTCTCTGTTTAACAGTATTGATTGATATTTTATTTTGTTCTTAAGTTGAGACTAGGTCACTTTGCTTGACTTTATTTTGCGAAAAGGTTGCTCCTTCCTGTACCCACTGATATATTGCTTGCTTCGCTTAGCCCTTGAGAAAGAGAGAAGGTTGATTCAAGGAAGTCATATTTCTGCTTGCATACATACTTATGTTGGCTTTAAACGCCCCTTACTACACAAATAAATTATAATTTTCTTCACTGTTTTGTAGGCAGGGCTTCTTTCATTAAGACACGGACTTGGATGTGTTCTCCTGATAAAATTAATCATTCAAATAGTGTGTCAGGTTTCCATCCTGGACTGCTCATTTGAAGAATGAGAGTTAATATATAGCATCCGTGTGGAAACCCACGGAAACAGCAGATGTCATCTTTTGGCTTTCAGCTGGCTTCCCTTACGTCTATGCAGGAGATGAAATGGGGCATTCAACCTAATCTTACATGTTTCTTACACAGGACCCCTGGCCCCTAGTAATTCTTCAAGGCTATAAAATGCTTCCCTGAACGCATCTGCAGAAGGGCCAAGGAAGTGCTGGCCCACAGCTAGCAGAAGTGGGGTCTGATATAAAAAATAGCTATATGCTTCTCGGGTTGTTTGCCACGCAGCCCAGACTTCGCAGTTACAAGTAGCATTGCCGTCGCATGCAGTGTGTTTTATTGTCTTACGTAGTTACAGTATACAGAAGCTTATTTCCAAATGTTTTGCATGGGCCAGCTTTCTCAGGTGGGATAGTTTTACAGATGCCTGTCTCCTTACACAGTAGAAGATATGGACTTATCTGGTAAGCCAGTGTGTGTGTGTACATTGACCACAGGCAGGCACTTTACCTTCAGTTTTTGAGATCTTCACGAAGCAGTGTCGGCAGTCTAGTAATGGCTTAATTGTATTTATGCTGACGTGAATTTGATTTGTAAAAATATGCTGGGGCTAACCAAAACTTGTTTAGGCGTACTCACTAGGGTGCCTAATGTTCATTTAATTTAATGAGAAGTTAAATTTGATTCTTTATATAACATATGTTAGTGATACATGGTACATGTGAAACATATTTTTCTTTTCTCTTCATCAAGTCAAACTGCTTGGAGATACTTAAGGGATTGCTCCTAAATGCAAGCAACTTAAAATGCATCTCGAGACTTGAGTTAAAAATAGTTGACTTACTGTTTTTCTGCACTAGGGAGTATATTTTTATCTTTAGTCGTTGGCTTGCACTCATGCAATTATAGTGGATGTTACAGGTCTCCTCTAACAATGAGATTAAATCCAGCCCCTAAGTGTGCTAAATCATTCTGGTTTGGTTAGCAGCCCCATTTGAAGAGTTAAGTTTCTCAGTGACCTACAGATGTTTCTAATCAGATGAAGAGGAGAGGGACAAGAAAGCTTACCCTGAACTTTAAACATGTTGTCAGCTCACTCTTTGAATAGCTGATGATTTCAGCATCACTTTCACAGATAGGATGAAATTAAAAGGAAAGAGCAGGCATGAGATATGCTTTAAATACCTGACTTCTTTTAGCATTTATTGTTTGTAGCTTTTCCCAGCACTACTGAAAATAAACTCTACCAATAGCTCATTTAAAATGGTTTCATGTATAAGCAGCAGTTTGAGACTAGCTGAGATTGATTAGCATGTCTCTTTAAAGACAGAAAGTATATGTCACTATCTGGAAATACTTACTTAGAATTCATGTGCTCTGATTGCTTTCCTGAATTGAAGATGTAAAATATGAATGTGTTTTTCTTTCATTCTTACATGTTTATAGCTGTAAAAAACCTATTTTTAGAGCGTGATATAAGCAGGAAGAGATTTTATCTATTTATGGATATTAAAAATATATGTTAATATTAAATCTTTTCACATAAAATAAGTATATAAAACAGTGTGTACTCGTGACTGATACCTTTTTAGAAATTTCCATTAATTTACATGTTTACAAGAGGATTTTGGCTAAAAACATTCCCAGCTGAGAACCTCTGGAAATACTGTTCTGTGTTTCCCAGTACTTCTTGGTGGAGTAAGTGCACTTCTGAAGCTCCGAGCACTGACCCTGACGGAGCACCCTGTCCAGGGGACCTCAGTGGGACTCCTTCGGTTGTGTGGCCTCAGCAGCTGCTTAAACTGTGGGGGTTTTGTCTTTTTTTTTTCCCTCTTTCTGCTTGTGGGGATTTAGCTGTGTGTCACCACTTGCCCTGCCTGCCAAGTTAGAGGCAGCATTTGTACCTGTCTCTTCCAGGATGGATTTTGCAGCCTTCATCCGCCCCCTTGCTTTTCCTAGCTGCTCGCCTTTTGCTTTCCAGGCAAAGAGGTTCATCCTCATGAGGGGGTTTCTGAGATGCTGAGAGGCACTTTGATTTACATGTAAAAAGTAATGATACTGCATGAGCTTCCCTTCTCTATGCACTTGCACTCTTCTGAATTCGGGCCATCATTTTGGCCAGGAAGGTGAGAAGAATTTGCCTCTGTTTTTCTAGTGTGTGAGTCTTTCTGCCCAGGCAATTGCCTGTGCAGTGCCAGCAGCAGCAGCAGTACTTGCAAGCATAGATAGTGCTCTCCTAAAATAAATAGTAGTGATTAATCGTATCAGGACATCTGCTATGCAAGATGCAAACTAACATTTCCAACTGTGAAATGGGATTACCTATGTCTTTGCAGGAAAAACAAAATCAGGAATCAGAGATTAAACAGTTACTTTCAGATAACCTGGAAACCTCTCCCCTTCCTGTATGCACATATGTACACACACATATATATAAAAAAATACACGTATGTATCTACATATCTAGCTACATATATCTGTAATTTGCATAATGGTTGAAGCATAATGTTTATTACTAATGTGTTTTGATTGTATTCTGGTAGTGGTTGTGATCAATTATTTGGATGTCACTATTTTGATCACAGATAGATATGTCTTCTATGATTGTGTAATGCTCTGGAATAGCCTAAGTATATTGCTGCTCTGACGCCAAGACCATCTTTAGCAAAGAGATGCCTATCTAAATAGAATGCATCATGATCATTACCTTAATAAAAAGTGAGTCATGCACACCGGCACATTCATTCTTAAAATAGTTCAATAGACTGATATATCAGTTTATCGATGGATAGTGCATGGTGTAGAAGAAAGAAAAAATCTGTTGTGATAAAGACAAATAGTATATTAACTCAAGCATCTTCCCTGAAGATTTATGCTTAATTTAGCACTTTATGCAGGAGCCATCTAATGAATATTTTGAGATTCCTCAATGTAAGTCTTCACTAAATTTTGGCTAAACAATAAATGCTCAGCTAGTTTAAATCTCTTTCAACCTGACAAAGTTTTAGATTCATTTGGAGAATGATGGATAAATATATCATTTTGTTCTGGATAGGGGAGAAAAAAAATGACTGCCTCACAGCTCGCTCTGTGCTTGATGATCCTATAGCCAGTGCACAGAAAACGTAGCAAAATGCATCAAAATCTCCAAAACCAGCCTCCAAGCTAAGGTCTCTGGATAGTAATTTATGACTGAGAAGAACTTTCATGTGCCATCTTGAAAAACTTGAGCATGATGTGGGAAACCCAAGGGAAAGCTGAAACCACACAGGCTGTCAGCTCCTCTTCCTGTATAACTGTGCCACAGAAAGTCAGCAGGTAAATGCAAAGGCATTTGAAAGGGCTGCATGCGTGGGATGCTATGATACCTATGTATTTCAGAGGGATTTTCTCACTTGTAGCAAAGCAGCAGCCACTCCAGGGATATATAAGGAATATCAGAAAATGTCAAACTCTGACAGACATGTTTGTTTTTCTACACACACTAGGCCTCACCAGCATTCATCCAAGCTACATTCTTATCCAAACCAAAGATAAAATCTTTAGAATGGCATGTAAAGTAGCCTATATATTTTCTATAGCATTCTGCAGACATTTCCATAGCATTAATTCTTTAAAAATCTATGTTAAAAAAGGGAATATTTAATAAATTCTAGTCTGTAGGCTGTGTGCCATCTTTTTCTTATCATGCTATCAAGTCTTTTAACTTCAACAGTCAAAATTCATTTATAATCCACCTGTTTTCTGACAAGAACAGTTGTCAGTTTTTTAGCAGCTATCTGCATGTGCATGTTAGCGATTTCTTTGTGTGAAAAAGCATTTGGTAGCCTAATGGGGGGAAAGAATCTAATTCATAACAGGTGAATAGTACTTGATTAATTTTTGGTACAGCTGTCTAAAACATTCAATCTTTCTTCCGAGGGCAGACCACATACATGGTGACTACAGACTTCTTCCTTCTTAACTTTCACATTTGTTCGTTAACTATGTGAATGTATCCCCTTCATGCGGGATTCTTGGTAAAGAATGATTAATTATATTTTACTCCTCACTGGAAGATATATAATCACCAAACATAGCTAGCAAATATATTCTGGTTCATTCTCTTGGTGAACATCATCATCTGTCATCAAACATATTTTCACAGAATCTGCTGGTGTCAGAATTTTCAGTATAATTTTCTCAAAACAGCATTTATATTTATAGTGGCTTTTTCTTGAATTATTCTGCACTGCTGAGTTTTATCACTAGCTGCTATCAAGCACTGGTGCTTAAGAATCCCAAACTGCATATTTTGGACATAAATGATTGAAACAATATAAAACTAGTGGTACTTGTGGGTCCCTTTACTGCCACACATAGCTTTCTTAATCTTAGAGGCAAGTAACTTCTTCCATTTCATGTACAAAATTATTGAATCCACAGTTTCTGCTGTCTACTTTGGGTCTGATTCTACATTATTGCCACCTCTCCCTGGTGGTGCCAGTGTTTTTGGGTTGCATAAGTGCAAGATATGCTGCTTTATGGGCAGTGTTCAGTAATACAATGTTAGTTATTTCTCCCATCGGTTGGACTATAAGAACATGTCATGTGGTGACACATTATTACTAGTTTTTCACTAATGCTTTCCTTGAGACAATGGAAACTAACTTTACCATGTCTGGTATTTGATCCTGAAATCAAGGAATTTGATGCAGGCTTCAGCCAGCCGTGGAGCCTGTCCTTGGGTCTGACTCAGAGCAGCAGCTGATGAGGTGATTGCAAGTGATCCTCTCCATTTGAAACTCATCACAGCTATCCCTTGGTCCGTTTGCTGATTTCATTTGCTATCATTTTGATATTATTTGCAGTAGTCAACTGCATGTTTGGATGAATCAAAGCGCTACACATGGATATATCTTCTTGAGACCCAAGGTTTCTAACACATGATTTTTCTTAGAAGCAAGAATTGTGTTATCTCAGAAATCGAAAGTGTCCTGAGCAAACTGACACTGAAAGTTTTAGACAAAAATCAGTTATCTATTAGGTTTTTGGAAATGTAAGAAATTCTCAGTTACAGAACTTGTTTCCTCCTGTACTGAAGTCAGTGGCAAAACTCACATTGACTTTCACTGACAGCATGAACAGCCCCTGAAGCTATTGTTGTAGTCCAACACAAATTGCACTGGGAAGTGGCCTGACACTTTGCGATGTTGCAGTGAATATTCTGAAACAATTTTTTCTGCCTTGACATCTGCTAAATTGTATGGCTGGTCTGTGTGTGTACTCTTTTAGGCAATGTTTTTATAATCAGATTTTTTGACTCTCCTCATACACATTTAACATACAGTCTTCATAAAAAGTGGCAATAATTTAACACAGCAATAAGTGAGAGCTGGGATGTTAATGAAATGCAAGCTTTCATAAATTTCAACTAACAGTAAGTTAAAAGATTACAGTGGAAATAATCAAGTAAATCATGGTTACATTCATCCAGTTTGTGATGAAACCCGTTTGATTTTTCTTTTCTTATACAATGTGAAATAGATAAACAAGCAAATAAATAAATAAAAGTTGGTTAGGGAGTGTTTTCTGAGCGCAGAAAAAGATTTTGACAAGATTGAAGTTGTGTACTCTGAAATGATTAATAATGACTCCCCAAACCACTTTTAGAGAAGAGTAATACCTTCCAAGAGATGATCTGCCCACTCACCAGAGATTGAGGTACTGGCATCAGGATGACAAATACACGTTTTGAGAGATGCTGGGTGTCATGTTTAAGTGGACACAAATCTTAGTAAAACTGTCAACAGCTGAGAATGAAGATACAACCTAAACGCATAGTATTGGATAAATGGTTTAGGTAGCTTTTGCTAGCACTTTTTCTGGGAGCCTCAAATCTACCAACTGGATTTGTCCAGCTCCCTGTTAAAAATGGTAGGAAAAAAGTCTAATTCTTAGATATATTTGAAAATCTAGCCTAAATTGTTATCTCAGAAGAAGACAGGAATGGTTTGCAGGTCTGCAGGCTGTGCACCATAGTGTTGTTACCAGCACCTTGACTTCCAGGGGATTTGTGGCTGCAGGGACTTGCGTGATGCAGGGTGTCACCTATATGAGAAGCCTCACTGCTGTGCCCTGAAGGACCATGGCAGGAGACACAACTCTTACCAACTGTAGCTTCAGTAACCCCACAAATCCGGTGAAGCCTAAAAGGATCCTTTGGGACCTCTTTTCTCCGTGTTACACAGAAAAAGCATGAAGTGGCTTGATGGATGCTCTGCAGTTGAATGTCCGTTCAGCTGGAGTGATTTTTTTGTCCCATTATGGTAAAGGAGAGTTTTGTCTCTGGCTTGGAGCCAGATTTTCAATCCTTTAATTTATTTGGGATTTTCCTTTGGCAGGATGGGATGTTCTGTTATGCCTGTAAAAAATATTTTACTTTATTGACAAGTTATGAAGGTCAGGAGAAACATTTGGTTACATTTCCATGAAGAGGTACCTTCAGACGATGAATAGCAAGGGAGACAAGGGGACCAGAAGTAGTCAAAGACAACTTAAATGTAAATTTGCTTCAGATTTTTAAATGTTCCTGAACATGTTTTTCTGTCTCTGTTCTGACCTTTTTCATACATAATTCCTCTTCTGCGAGACTAATTTCAAGTATTTGCTTCTGAAAATATTGGCCAAATTGTAGCCTCCTGTTAAACAGTTGCCAGAAATTCATTAGCTAAATTATCTGTTTTGTAGGTGCAAGCAGGATCATTACTTTTGCTTCTGCTAATGATTTGCAGGTATGATTTATGATACTAATGCTCCTGATTAGTTTCACTGTCTGTCTTTTCAGATTAGAAAAAATGTATACTTGCTCAAATGTTGTCCTGACTGCACATGCTTTACTAAGTCAAGGTCTCAGGTGTGCAAAATCTGGTGGCATCTTTTGATATCAGCGATTCTGAAAGTCTACAAGAAATTTCGTCTACACCTCACAGCTGACTTTGTTTTTTAAACTGACTTTACAAGAAATTACAACAGACATTTATAAAAGAAGAATGTATTGATGAAAAGACAATAGTTTTTTTTAGTATTCCTTGTTTCTTCAGAGGTATTGGCTCTTTTTGCATCTCTCAAGAAACTCGATATTTGCATTAATAATACAGAATAACTATTGACTGCTGTAGAGGGGCATTGATTTCAGAAATCCCTTTGAAACATTCCATTAATCTGTTTGACTTTCAGATATTACTCTGGAGGCTAAGAAGGCTCTCTTGACTGTGCTCCAATGTGTGACACCTTTTGTTACTCTTCATTAAAGCTTTGCAGCTTTCCAGTTTCTCTGAACAAATTAATTTGCCTTAGTAGCTTAATGTCAGACGAACTTTAATATGGGGATACATTTTCTCTAGTTTTCATCTTTGTTTCTCCCAGCACAGCTTTAACAGAGGATCATGTCCCCATATTTAGAAGCTCACTCTTTTTAGAAGTTTTATGTCTTTTGCACAGCAAAAAATATTGAAACTTTAAATAACTTACCATTTCCCATATTTATGGCCAGATTTTCTGCATTTTATATTTGTGAATTTCATATAATGGCATTTTGGGACCTGGATAGCTGATGATAGTAATTATTCATGTAATGTACAGAGAAGTGTATCTAAGACTGTATAAAAATCACAGTTTAGCTGTCCTGTGACAAAGATAAAGCATGAACAAATGACACCAGCTTTTAAACTGTGCTGCATTTTTCTGAAATCCTGACATGCAGGTATAGAAGTGGAAGGAATTGATATAGGTGTTTGTTGTTTTGTTTTTAATGGAGGAGAATAGCATCTATTGTTAACCAGCACAGCTTGACAGTAGTCGACAGACGTTTGGGAAAGTATATTTTGCTTTACATATAGGACTGTAGCTCAGGGTCATTGCCATGCTTTTATTAGTTTGCTTCTTGCAGTCTGCAAGTTGCTGTCTGGTTTTAGTTGTGTTTTCCTGAAATGTGCTCTAGCTTCTTCTTCATATTTTATGCTGGTTTGTGATTCTCCTGCGATGGCCTACAGGTTTGTCCCTTTTCTTAAGAAGAATAAACAGTTCAGGTATTGCTCTTTTGGCTTTGTGGATAGTGCTGGCTTCAGTGTAATATCTTGCATTTCTCTATTCTAATGTAGTGAGGAAAGAGTATTTGTTTTTGTAGGCTTAAGACTACATTGTCCCTGAGAAATGGACATGCTATTGTCTGTTTGTCTTTACCGTTTACAGAAAGGACATTTGTTTTTTGAAGTTGGCATGCTTATGTAGATGTGTTTATTTGTCACTGGCATTCCACAGTCAGGGACTGCTCTAAGGTCATGTTGGTCATGATTTAAGGGTGGGAACACTTACCAATGTTGTCATGAGCATCATGAAATTCGTCTCATGACTCATTTTCAATATGCCACGATCGTATGTATCAGCCTAACTTCTGAGTTGCATAGGTAAATGTATTAGGCTGTCTACTTTATAAACCTTTTGCAGTTCAATTTCATACTTAGAAAAAAGAAAAAAAAAAGTATATCCAGGCAGTTTTGCCACATATGTCTTACCAGAGACATTGATGAAAATCTCTTTTTCTGGTGCAGGTAATTCCTATTATCTTTACTTTAGTCCCATCTTAGTGAATGCTACCTAAATATTGTAAAACAGAAGGTTTGAGGTCCACATATTTTAGAAATCTAAGGAAGCAGGATGCCAGGCTCAGCAGAGTTGTGAAGGAGCTGCTTATTGGCTTGGTATTCTGAGATGTTCCTCTCTGGAAACCATGACAACACTTCAGGCTGGCAGCACGACAAGGACAGGAAGAGCTTAGCGGTACAGCATGGCCCTGATCGCCTGGCAAGTTGGGTGTAGCCAAACTGCGTGCATTTTTATGTAAGCAAACTCAAGCCCTACTTTTCGAAAAAGCCACTGTGCCCTTTGACAGGAGAGGAGGAATTTCAGTGCTTTCGAAACAGTGTCTCTGGGAAGGAGTTGTGAGCACTGAGAAAACATTAGTGTCCACTCCATCGCAGGAGCTAAAGGGATGTCCTTTTAAAAACGCAATGACCTCTTGGGCCTCTATGTCTATAAACACTGCGGAATTAGATCCTTCTCTTACATCACTAGCTTTTCTATGAACACTCTGAAAATACAGAAGACCTCAGAGAAAAGGCACAAACCCAGCTCAAGGTCTGGAAATACGGCTCGCAATGAGATGGAAAGGATTCAGTCCACTGTCTCTTCAGCACACTAAAGACTACTTAATCACTTTCTTTAAAGAACATTTTAGTCCTCTTTAGGGAACAAAACCTTTGAGATATTCAAGGACTGGCAGTGGAAGTTAGAGAAAATTCAGACAGGAAACTCAGTGCCTTTTTTTTTTTTTTTTAACATAGAGCATAATTAATCATTGAAGCAGGTTGCTTAAGAGTGAGATGGATATCACATAAAGGCTTAAAATAAAGACTTTAGCTAAAAGCAGTCTTTAATTCCCCCACAGTTATCATACCCTGAGATCCCTGGAAAAGTTCTCAAGGTTTTCTATGCAGGGCTTCAGTATAGTTAATATCAGTGGACCCTTTGTGCTTGAAATTTTAATAAGCTGTCACTGAAAGAGTAGTTGAAATGACCTGAACTTCAGAAATTGTTGCTGATTGAGATACCTTTTTTTGACATCCCACTGTGAAGTCAAGAAAGGAGATGAGCAGATGCTCTGATGTGTTCAAAGCATTTGCTTGTTGAGATGTGCCATCTGATTTTCATTTAACATTTCCAGGTTGTCAGAATGTGTATGTTTTGTTCCCATGTCTCCCTGTGTCATTGAGGACAATGGAAGATTAATCAGTTGCTATGAATACTATAGTTGCTATAAAGACCAGATTTTTTCCTCTTTTGCCCTGTCCAAAGCTAAAAAGGCTAGTGATACCTGTTCCCTGACACTTCTGTAGTTGCTATCATCCTTTTCTCAGTTATTCAAAAAAAAAAAAGAGAGATTTTTTTCTTGAGAAAGGAATTGCATAAACTGTGGATCCAAGAGCAAAGAGAACTTATTCTGATCTAAAAATACATAGGTTGCATTTGGTCTTCTGAAATCTTCTGCAAGGACACTTTTACCAGGTGCAAACTGGTCCTTAAAATTTACTTGTCCTTTGACATTGAATTTCCGAGGTGTTATGACATACTTGGGTTTGTGCCTGATTGAGGAGAGTAGTACCTTGGTCTAAGTCATATGGAGAGCCACACCAAAAAGCTAAAAAAAGGCAAATATTTCAAAATGCATAGCAGGTAACTCATATCTTTAAAATCTTAGTGGCCCTAAGCAAATAAATTATGATGAAGTGTCTGTAAAGGACTTGCAACAACATGCTAGCATTCAAGATACAGGAGAACAGACATCAAGTGCGTGGGAAAAGAAAATACAATGCACAGACAGGTAGTGTGGCCCAGCTGTTAGATCCTGCTGGTTGGGTAATAGAGAAATATCATTTCAGTTCCCTGTACCACAACTTCTCGTTTTTCTGGAAGGTCAGTTATTCCAATTTGCTAGCAGAAAACTAAAAGCATTACTGTCATAAGAGGGTAAGTACATTTCTGATGTGCTCAGGTATAACAGTAAAGAACATATATAGGTGAGTATATTCCTACTGAGATAAATCTTGGTGTCCCCCAAAGCTTCTGAACTCATGTTTGACAAAATGCCCTGCTCGTGTCAAGCCAGTTGATGGAGGAAGCCGGAACATCCTATTGTAGTTGCTAAATCAGAAAGCCCAGGAATAATGTGCTCTTATGATAGCAAAAAGTCTTCTACATGTTGGCAAGTCACTCATAGCATCTCCTTCCTCCCCTTCCCAAAACAGACTGCTTTCTTTATGGTACCTCACTCATTTGCTCTTTATCCTATGACTGCTTTTCTGATTGGCCTGGGAAAAACTGGAGAATGGTAGCACTGGTTGGAGAAGAAACTGAATTCCTAATACTGACAGTTGTCTTTTTTTATCAAGGCCTGCTGTGGCATCCAAAGATTAGCACCTTTTGCACTATCATATGGGTGCTAGCTCCATATGCCTGACACTTTCACAAAGGACTCTAATGATTTTTGACAGTATCTTATAATACAATATGGCTTGTGTTCTCACCAAAAATATGAGTGTGTAGGTGTCCAATAAAAAGGCAAAAACAAACAAACAAACAAAAACAGTTTTGATTTCAAAAGGTGCAAATCAGGTACAGTAGTATCATACAGATCAAGGAACAAAAGCTACCCATTGCTAGTTTTCTGGAGACGACCTATGCTTGAAATGTCTTGATAATAATTCTTAGTCAGTGAAATGAGTAGAAAACATCCTATTGAGTCAGAAAAATAATGAAGAAGAAATAGATGTGGAAAGAAAGACTTTCTGCAACTCCTCTTCCCTTGCACTGGTTTGTTAACGGTAAGCACTGCATGTGCAACATTGCAGAGGTTGCAGTGAGCCTTTACCATTGCTTGTTCTCACCCTGATTCCTCACCCTGATTCTACTAAATAAAAAGGAAGAAGTCCAGTGAGTGGGGAAATTCGTAAAAACACCAGCCTTATCATGAAAATAAGTGTTTTTCTTTTCCTACCAATATTAATTTTATCTTTTTTTTTTTAGCTATATAAATCTTAATTCTTTGACATTGTTTGTCCAAGAAATGTTTTCTGACATAGGCTTGGATGGCACTTGCAGCAAAAAGATGGCCAGTAAGTAGTGAAGAGCTGTTAGGTCAGATCTACCTTAGTCCTGACATGCCAGCATTACATTTAACAGATGCACATAGGGACTGTCATGTTCTCGCTTCCAGTTTTCAAACATCATCAGCATCTTCCATGGCAACTCATTTTACTGCTGCAAACGCCTGCAGATGACTAATGCATTGTTAGTTTCTATAATTCCCCCGCTCTAAGTGTCTTAATCTGGTGTTTTAATATGATGCATTGTTCCCTCTTGCTTAATTCTATTGATTTACTCTCTTTTGAGACTCAGTTACAATGCAGCAGAATATGAAGAACAGCAATAGTTAGATTCTGTCCTCAGCACTTGCTATATCCTTGTAGACATTTCTCCTGGCATATTAGTTTAGTTTGGGGCTACTTCTGTGCAGGTTATATTTCATAGCCTGGTGTCAATGCAACAGCTGAGAGACACACAAATAGTTAAAAGACCCACTTCTGGCAAATGATTATCCCTGTATTTTCCAGAGAGATCTTTGAAAGAGACAATAAACAGGAACCAGGCAGGTAGTTCTGCTGATCAGTCACATATTGCTAGACTTCCTTAGAAATGAAAAATGTCTGTATACAGAATAGGGCTTATTACAGTGATAGCCAACAGCACTTCAGAGAACATGAAGCTGTTCTTGTGTTTTGTCGAATCAAAGAAAGCTTCTTTTTGTAAACGGAGCTGAAATATACAGCTCCTTGAGTACTACTCTTAAAAACACACTTTCATTGTAAGGCAAACTGTGAATAACACTAATCTGCAGGCTGTGGAACAGTTTTCTGTCACATCAGACTGATTATTGTAATACTTGACTACCCCTTGGGTGTCTAGGAGGTATTGTTAGGATGTTGCACAGGGCAGAAATTTCACAGATACATACCCAATAATAATAACTCATCTCCACTTACATGTTATTCTGACTTACTGGGACTGAGAAAGAGACAATTTCTGCTATTTTTCTAGCAAAGAAGATGGATGGGTAGTGATGGTGGTATTTTAAATTACTGTGTCGAAATCTCAGCATCTGCCTGAGAGCATTATGAAAAGCATGAAGATGACAGGAGAGCCAAATTTGGCTCTCTGTTCAAGAAATGCTAAGTGAACAGACAGAGCTTTTACCACCGTGCTTGCAGACACATTTCCTGCTGTCCCTGCCATCTGTGATGATAGTCGCTAGCCCACCACAGTGACATACTTTGTGCTGGGTTTCATATTAAAGACACTGCTTATAAGTTTCCTTGGGCATACTCAGTTTGTATGTTTGACATATGTTTCATCCCCAGATGTTCAAAGACTGAGAGACAGATCTCAGGAAATATATTACTTTTTTTTTTTTGAACGAGTATAAAGATGCTTACTTTCTGTTTCTGAACCTTTTTTTTTTTTTTTTTAAAAAAGTCAGGTACTTATGATTGTTTTACAGATGTTCTAATGAAAAAAAAAGAGATTGGAGATGGCACAGTTAAAAGTGAACAGAGAAAAATCTCACAGTGGGACAGGGAGATTCAAAACTGATTCTTTGTTTAAGAGGCTACAGAAAGAGAGACAAAAGTAGAAAGGTGACGTATCTGTTAGGATGAGGATGCTACTGCTAAGAAATCCTACAATCAACGTATGTTGAAGAGAAACAACCATCTGCTAAGTGCAACCATATTTTATTCTGGATACTTGACCCATGACCTCAGGAGCTAAGAATTTAAAGAAAAAAACAGGGTACTTTCGTATGTTGGCTAAATTTGTAACATGCAATTGATGCTTCAGAAGCAGAGTCCAAGATACAGGTACATTCTACCTATCTGTTTGCTTCCAAGAGTTTAATGTTAGGTTTTTGACTTCTTGCCTTTAATGTAAAGGGAAAAACAAAGGTTGTTTTTCAGCTGATCCAGCAATGCCTGATCCCTCCAGTGATTATAAGATAGATGTTATTTTTCATTAAGATAGTAATATCATTACCTTTGAGGATTTCTGCTTCTTTTTTTCTTTTTATCTTAACTGGAGGATATAATGTTCATTTTGGCAGACTCAAATATAAAGATAAATTTTGAAAGGAAAGGATCGAGTAGCTTTAATTTAAAATATCTGTTAACTTTATAAAGCATATGTTCATTGCTATATATTCCTGGGACACCATCTAGGGTTGGAATGATTCCTGTTTTCTGTTTATAAAAAAATAGCAATATATTTATATCTCCAAAGATACTTAATTTTTTAAAAAAATTTTGCCTTTTTTGTTTAAAGACTCCCACAAATGTGGTTTTCTGCCAGTTAAAATACATATCATCTCAAAGCTTGATCTTACAGGGTGGTGGACTGTTGGCTTGGGCCCAGTGGAGCACTTAAGTATGTGCTTCATGATGGCCACTCAGATACACACACTTAAGCACATGTTTAAATGCTCTTTTGAGTCATAAAGTATCGCTCTGCAGGATCAGAACCTGTGATGTATTAGTTTTGCAGATCATGCATCACACAGAGGGCGCATATGCAGACAGCTGAGCGAAGTTGTCAATTTTGGCTATGAAAACGTATGTATAAAAACTGACTTGTTTTCCTGCAGTATCTGAACACCAGCTCAATCATTAGATTGCAGCCATCACTGTTCAGATGAAGGGGAAACTCTGTCTCTGAATTAAGCAGCAGAACTCTTTCTTTGCCTAGGTTAGCAATTCACCCAAAGGGTCTTATGCAGTCTGATCAGCTCTGCTTTGTGCTTTCTCATAACAATTTATTTTCACATAGGTTATCTGTAAGCAGCTTTTGTGAAATGGCTTTTAAATCTGTCCTTGTGTATCAAAAGGTTTGGCTGTTCTTTTGCGCTGGCTAAATAATTCACAGGGAATCATTCATTTACTGAATTCCTCATCTTAATTTTCCCTAGCAAATGTTCCCCATGCCTACAATGCTGACGAGCTGTGGGCTGAATGGAGGTGAGTTTCCCTGAGCTTTTAAGTGCTGGATAACACCAACACTGCGACTGAAGATGTTTTGTTGCCTTTTGAAGAAGGCACAACTTCCACCACTTTGTAAAAGTTCTGTTTCTCTCAGTTTCTCGTCTTTCATATAGCATACGTATATTTCTCATTAGGCTGATCAGAGAGCACATCTGCTACCCCATGATGGAAAAATGCATTAGAATTTCCAGAAAATCTAGGTCAACTACGTAACACTTACATTGCTGTGAAACCCTCACCTCTCCACCCCTGATGTATTGGAGTCCTGCTAAGAATCACTTTCAGTCAATCTGCTGAGTTAAATATATCTAAGTAAATTTATTCGTGCTGTACTTCGGTTCCCATGAAATATTCACAAGACTTTGAAATTCACTGTCTTTAAATATTAGTAGCAATAAATTCAATCATTCCAGCATTCGAGGAGAGTGACACCAAAAGGAGCCTGAGCAGTTTTTGGAGTAATTTCATTTCAGATAGGTGAAAGTATGTAAGACAAAAAAGGTCCCTAATGGTTTAATCCAAACCTTTGACCTTTATGGGTTTGGCTGAATGTTTCCTACAGGTAATCTGAACTCTTATCGCTAGGGCAAAACAGTTCTCCACTAACAGGTTTTTTACCTGCAAGGGCTGTTTTATCTGCACTACCTTTTCCTTTGGTTGCAGCACTTTTATCTCACAGAAATTAATACATAGGGAGTGGAACTAACTAATGCCTTCTGCTTCCAAAGCATTGAATGTAAGAGAAAACAATGCTCATACAGCCCTATGTTAACGAGGAACTCTGTTTTCCATGTTTGGAAGAAGAGTAAAGAGTCTTACTTTATACCAAATCTCTCTTGAGATCACAGGAGAGGTTGTTGAGTGTTATCTCCCCCCAAAATCTCTTGAAGAGATACCAAGGATATGTGGGCTAGGTGAGTGGACAGTGATGTAGACTGAGAACTGGCTGAAAGGCAGAGCTCAGAGCATTGTGATCAGTGGCACAGAGCCTAGTTGGAGGTCTGTAGCTAGTGGTTTCTCCCAGGAGTAAATATTAGGTCTGGTTTTGTTCTAGTTATTCACCAGCTTATTCATTTGGGATCTGGAAGGGCTGGACAGATGGGCACAGAGGAACTTCATGGAGTTTGGCGAAGCCAAGTGCAGAGTCCTGCACCAGTATGGACTGGGTTCTGACCTACTGGAAAACAGCCCTGCAGAGGACCTGGGAAACCTGATGGACAATTTGACCATGAGTCAGCCATGTGCCTTTGTAGCCAAGAAGGTTAATGGTGTCCTGGGATGCATGAGGAAGAGCATTGCCATCAGGTCAAGGGAGGTGGTCCTCCCTCTATATTGCTCCCTAGTGAGGCCACATCTGGAGTACCATGGGCTCTCCAGTACAAGAGGCACATGGAGCTACTGGAGAGAGTCCAGTGTAGGGTTACTAAGGTGTGGGAGGGACTGGAGCATCTCTCTTTTCAGAAGAGGCTGAGAGCTTATGGGCTGGTCAGCCTGCAGAAGACTGAAGGGGGGATCTTGTGTATAAATATCTGAAGGGAGGATGTGGAGAGGATGAGGTCAGACTCTTTTCACTGATGTCCAGTGATAGGATGAGAAGCGAAGGGCACAAACTGAAACACAGGAAGCTCCATCTGAATGTGAGGAAAAACTTGTGAGGGTGACAGAGCACTGGCACAGATTTCCCAGAGAGTTTGTGGAGTCTCCTCCTTGAAGATAATTGAGTCATCTGGATGTAGTCCTGGGGAACATGCTCTAGCTGAATCTGCTTGAGTGGGGGACTTGGACTAGATGGACTCCAGAGGTCCCTTTCAATCTCAGCCGTTCTGTGATTCTGTAATATTGATCCCACACATCTGCCCAGTGTTTCTGCCATGAGTCAGTTTAGATCAATACCTTTCCTACAGTCAATGAAAAGTGCTGCTATCCTTGAAGTGCCAAAGCTCAGTTCTGATCGATTGCTACCCTAACATCTCTCCTGTCTCTGCAAGCATCCAGTTTCTACTCAAGGCTATGGAGAACAGACTGGAGATAATGCTGGTGGACTGGACTCCGTTTTGGAACCTGCTGAAATGACGACTCAAGCAAATAAAAAGAAATGCTGCCAAGAAAACAAATGCCATTTTTGCTATAGGAGACTTCCGCTAAAAAGAGGGGGGAAAAAAAAGATATTTAAAATAAAATTGAACTGAAGCACTTACTGCAGCTCAGATAAGGAAGAGGGCGGCTTAGTGAAGAACTCCAGAGGGATTCCAAAGAAGTATTTTTCTTTTCCAGTTGACTAGCTGGCTTGCTCACATAAGGCCTGGACTTGCCTTGCGCTATCAAGAATGCAGATCAAGCTGCATCTGACCTGGCACGTAGGCAGTGAGGCCCATTTGACTGTGCTGGGACAAGAGGCTGGTGAGGAACATCTTTTTATGTATCCAGCTTTCCAAAAATTAGAATAACTTTAGTGTGCTCATGGGCTGACTATTTCATTAGAGAGCATGAATACTGTAGCCAAGTATACATTGTATACTGTATACATTGACTATGTGGATCGGATCATGGAAAGGTAAGGGCCTGCAAAAGCATCTCTTTGGTAGCTCTGCAAACATGATAACCTCTTTCTTTATGTCTATAAAACAGAGATCCAGTGTTGTAGGAAGGGATTCTTTCTGTAGGTCAGTAAAAGTATCTATAAACTATTTTTTTTCTCCATTTTTTTTCTCCCTCGGAAGAAGATTCAGGAAATCAAGAAAGGAGCATGTTATAATGACAAGTGGCTGTATAGGCTTCTCTTTTCAGTGTTGGTAGCAGCAGCTGTTATTGCCTTTCGGAAAGGCAATATTTGTTATAACAGCAGCCTATTACATTGAAAATCTGTTGCCCTGAATTGATTCGTTTAGTCAGGCAAAGGCAGAAATTGGTTAGAAGGGAAGAGTCTCATTTATTTGTGCTATCTATTCTGCACAAAGACACAGACAAAAGAGGCCGCTCCTGATATTTGTGTTCTTAACACATCGCACCCATGTGCTGCCACGTCTCTCTGGGAATGGGCTGCTTCCCAACAAAAGCCGCGTTGTATCCCAGGCGTACTGCTCAGCATGCTTGCTGGGATTGCTTCTATATGCAGTGAAAGCTAAAAAGGGAAGAGGCATCTTCTCCAGAGGAAACAGACTTATGTAGCCCCACCACCCTCCTCCCTGCATGTGCATCTGGCTGCAAGGAAATGATGCTCCTGGTGTTGACTTTACGCCATGCCTGTCGGGTGGATATTTCTTGCCTAAATGCACAGCAGTAGCAATGCCATGAAGCAAACATCCATGCTTCAGGGAGAGAAGGTGTTCATACCCCTAAGTCTTTGTCTGTGGAAAGAGGCTTGAGCATAGGCTGAAGGAGAGAAACTTTTAGATGAATGTGGCAGTGCAAGGTCCTTTCTTGTAGCTTGTGCTTGTGGATACTAAGAATTTCTCCATTTATTTACACAGCTCCCACCTAGTGCTCTGTCATGCTTGTTTGTTTTAATAATGGCAGTGTGTTTGCAAGCCGTAGTCCATGTCCATTGCTTGCAGATCGATACATTAAGGCCACACATTCTTTCTCTTGGAAAACATGATGGATTTTATTTCAAAGAAATGAAATGTTATTCCTTTAAGGAAAGTGGGTTAAGGAAGCAGAGCAGAGCTGTTTTTGCTTCTTCTTCTACCTCCATTGCTAATGAGATCCAAAAATGACTCGAAGAGAGCTTTGGCAATGTGACTTCTATCTGAGACAGTTTGGAAGATGATGCCAACAAGGTGCTTTTCTAGCTATATAATATTTTTAAGAGATATGTAATAATGTTCAGTTCCTCCCATGTTTTGCAGCTCAGGAAGACACATAAATTCCACCCTTGAGGCAGATACTGCTTAACAGCTGAATTAATTTTTATGATTACTTTAAATAAAGCAATATACCTTTTTTTTTCTTTTTTACTTTTTCTCAAGAGAAACAGTATACCAAAGAGTCTCTTCTCAGAGTAGAAAACACGAGGCAAAAGTGATGTTTGAGAGTGTATCTTTGAAAGCAGTGGCCTAGACATGTGTTATACAACATCAAAATTTATCATTCTCTATTGGAATTGTCAAACCTTTCCATGAAGCACATGCTTCTTGCCATGACTGCCTTATTGCTGCCACTGTCACTCAGCATTTATAACCAGACTATTTTGTCAAGATTGCAGGACCTACTTGAACTTTCCCAGTCTGTCAGTTACACTGTGGTTCTCTTTGCACTGTGTGTGTGACTATGGCTTCATTAAGCTGCTGTATTAAGGGAAAGTGATTTTAACATAAATAAAAAATACAGGTTTAAAGCCAATTCTTTCTTGTTACTTTCTCATAGTGATAGACGGATTGTTCTGTTTTCCTTTGGAAGTTATCTCAGGTTTTGTAACTGTCTTGAACATAAAGGCACTTCACTAGAACTGAGGATTATTCATACACTTGAGGGGGCTGAATTAAAGCTAATAGGCACATTTTATTTTTGTGTTGCTGTGCCTTTGAGAACTTGACTTTGCAGGCTTAATGCTCTTTAAGTGTAGGAGGCTGGTGGGTGAGACTTAGTTTGTGTGTATGTATACACATGCAAAATGAGCAGCCTATAGTCCTTAAATCAGTGTCCTGTTTCCTTGATCCAAAGATACTGCATATAATTCAGATGCTATTTTTTCTTCATTACTTATCACAAAACAGTCCTACAATTTCAGCACTTCTTCTCCTACACTGTAGCTGGTGAAACAGCAAAAAGGGGATGGTTAGGACCAAAAGAGGCATTTTTAGCCTGTTTAGAAGATTTAGTAGGCAATATGTTAGAGTGTGATACAGATGCAAATCGAACGAAACCTGCAAAAAATAACTTATGCTTCAGGGGCAAAATGCTGACTTGGATTCCACAGCTGGCTCTCCCAAACAGAGCTGTAGTTATAAAATGAGTTCCAGCAAATAATTGCAGAGTGGCTCTGGGAGGAAGAAATGTGTGTCAGACTTGCTGTCGCTTCTGCAGTCTGAGAAGCACCGAAGGAAGTGCCCAGGTCACCAAACTGTGGGTTTTAGCTGGTAGTTTCCACTGGGGCAGGCATGGCCTCTTGTTTTCCCCGCCTGTCACAACTTAAGTCTTGATTTCCAGAGTAAGGCAGCTTCCAGCTGAGGAAGAGACACCAGGTATGGACTAGGGCTTGTCTAGTAATGGCTAGCAAGAAAAGGCAAGTTGCACCTCAAGCTCCAGAGCAGATGATAGTGTATTATTAACAGTTAACAGTTTTTCTGGATATCATGTTCAGTGAATTAGGGAAGAGAAGGGGCTGCCTCTGCAAAAGCTCTGCTGAAAACTCCTATTTGCCAGCATTATTAATCTAAGGGAATCTGAGAAAATCTGGGCAGCCCTAAAAACATGGCAACAATTCAGCTTGGAAGGGATTTATAATTCACAAATTGTCTCATTCCTTAGACATATTGATAGGGCTGGATTTGCACAACCTTCTGGGGAGAGGACATGTGCAGATGGTTAAAAATGCCTTTTCACTTCTCACAATTGGAAATTTCAAGGAAAACTTTTTGATGTCTCATAGCTAGATGTATTTTAAAAGGGACATGAAAGAAAAAGTTGTGTGAACATATGTAGACTAGTGGCACTGTCTCTTCTGAGGTGTGATTCCAGTTTGGTCTCTGTCACAAGAGTCAAGATTATGCCTCAAGTTAGTCACCCTGGAAATGCAGGGTTGATTAAAAAGTATCTGTCGGCAGGAGAAGTTGCTTAAAACCAGACTTAGTTATTTCTGGAAATAACTGAGTATCTGATACTTCTCTTTCATTCATACATTGACAGAGTAATATTAGTGGCATCCCTGTAAAACAGGCCTATATGAGACCCTTCTGAAACACCAAAATTTTGTTAGGGGAGCCCTGAAAACTAAGTGAAACATCTGCATCCCACATTGCAAAGAGAACAATGAGGAAGATATAATATTAATGGTTATAACTGTAGATCAAAAAAAAAAAAGTCTTTTCATAAAGCACATAATAAACAATGTTTTAACAAGCTCCTACTTCACCATGTGAGGATTGAAGGCGTAAGTGCTCTTCTCATGTATGGTGCTGAAGAACAGAAAGCTGTGCTATAAGATTTACTCTCCCTTTACTAATCATTCCTGATGATATCGGCAGACCAAAATAGTGGGGTTTTGTCTGTTTGTTTTGTTAGCAAATGTTAAGTTCCTCTGTTTATAACGGAGGCACCTGCTAGTGCCATGGAAACGTAGAGCTGTAGCTTCCCTTCATTTAAA
>NW_010585148.1:498416-546894 GCF_000705375.1 Tinamus guttatus
AAGAAATGCCATAGCCAACGCGTCTTGTTGCTGGTTCTGGCTCCCCATGCTGAGCAATTGGATATCCATTTACAATATGGTTTGGCTGGACACATATTAGGGATCATTGGTGAAATAATTCTCTTGCTCCTGTGCTCATTCCCTAGGCTGGACCCCAGTAGCTGACTTGCTCTACTGATGCCATGTTTCTTGGTTGTGGGCAGAAGCAGAATTCAAACTTAGTGCCAAAGCTAGCAAAAAAATTAAATTAAAAAAAGAAAAGTCAGCAAATGTGAATTTTAGCTCTGCCTTTAGGGTGATGGTGCCGCCAAGTTGGCTGATCTCTCAGTCAATCTTGTAAATGATGGCTAAATTACTGTGAAAGGCTGGAAGACATTTCAGCAGTTTGGAAGTATAAAGTTAGTGTAAAATTGAGCTATGCTTTTGGTCTATATTTAATCACAATATGCTTTCCAAACCCTCTCACAAGATTAGCTTTGTAGAATTGAGAGCAAAGCTTTAGCAGATCTAATAGGTTTCTTTTTTCTATGCACATTTTTGATTATTTTTCTTGGTGCCTGCAATCAATATTTAATACTGGAACAAGCAGTGAACTTGGTTCTTTTTCTCAGCTAACAATTTCTGTGTGAAACACAGGGCAAAAGTTTAACAGGATCACATGGGCTTTCAAGATATGTATGAGGTAGACAAAAAAGAGTTGTTCCTACAGGGATAATACTGCCCTTTGAAAGAAGAATTATGTTTAATGCTCGAAGAAAGCACTGTGAATGCCAATATTCTTATTTCTAAGGCGGGTAAGTAACTTAGTATTTGGCCTGCAGGAGAATCCTAGATGTGTGTCAATGCAAACAACAGACATCCCGATTTCAGAGAGGGATTTTTTTTTTCTTTTAAAGGATTATAGTATTGCACAATAATTGAAACAGCAGGGGAGGTTGGTGTTGCAGGAGAAAGCAAACCAAGAGCAGGAACAGCATGGGCATTCCGCATGTTGATTTTTGTCTCTGCCCGCCTGTTGACAGACAACTTTTATAGATATGGCCAGGGGATGAATGGTGAAGTTGGTCAGAAGCTGGACAGAATGGTCCCTATGATTTTAACATCATTTTCTGAGTGAGAATCAGCAGGCAGGGTAGCACAATGTGACTAAGTCAGAAACAGGGGTAAAAGGCTGGACTAGATGGCCAAAGCAAAGATTAGAGCCTGGCTCTGAAGGAATGAGGAGGATGAATGGTTTATTCTGAGAGGCAGAGAGTTTGCAAGTTAATTGTGACCAAAAGGGAAAAGGTAGCTTTCCTTGCAAAGACAGATTAAAATCATATTCAAGACTTCTGCCAAGATGGGAGTAGAGAGCAGTTCTCAATCTGCTCTTCAGAATGTTTCATAAGAAGAAATGGCCAGGTAGATGTAAAATCACATTCTGTTAATGAGCCTGTCTGTTGTCTTACATCAATACATTTTCACCATTTTTAAAGCATTTGCAAAATTGCTGATGACATTTTAGATGTTGATACACATGAAAGGAAACTTATGTTGGCTCAGAAATACTCTTTATACTGGGGCAATTGGGACATATGCACATACCTTTCTTTCACAATAACCTGAGACTTGGAACTGCTCGTTTAATCCTGCTTATGAGGAAATCAATTCCTTTGATTTACTGCTCTTTTTTTTTTTTTTTTCCTTTTTTTTGTCTCAGGGCCCAACTGATCAGAATTAACACTACAATGAACCTGAGTGTAGACTCAGCTCTTAGTTTAGGATTTGATAGGTAAATAGGATCCTGATTTGGCTCAAATTTTAGCTAGAAGATAGTTGCCTTAGCACTATTTTAAAATAAACTGCAACAAATTCATGACAAGGACAGTCCCTAACTTTTTCAAAAGTTGCAGAAAAATATTTTACTCTGCATTGTTGGATGTGGGCCTCCACAGTGTACCCATTCAAAGAGAAATTCTTAAAAGTTTGCCTAATTGCAGACTTACATATCTACAAATCTACATAATCTGCATATAATCTTAAATTCACAACAAATGCTGTGCAGGATTTCTGCACCCTCCCGAATGTGTTTAGCTTTAATCCAGATTTCTGCCCATTTTTTGACTTCAAGTTATGAAGGGAGAGGGGAATGGTTTGTCCCACTTTAATGACTGTCTCTCAGTTCTGCTCAATGAACTCATGAGCGATAACATTTGGAAGTCTTTGGTTTGAGCACTATTAAGAAGACAGGTAATTGACTTTTTGGAATAATTTGTTCTCCTTAGTCTAATGCCATTGAGCTAACAGCTCTGTGTTTTGCAAATATACACAGTAAAACTCAAGTGGTAATATGTTAGTACATATATGACTGTTATTAGCAGAGGTCTTAATTCCAAAAAAACAAAAACGTATAAACCAGTTTTCTAAGTATGATTTTGTAGCAAAACTATGTGTCAAGCCACTTGTATTAGGTAGAGTTAGTTAAAGTTTCGTATCTTAGTATATCTGCTCTTTATTTTCTCAAGACAGTTTTTATTTTTTCAGCTATAATAATGAAGCTTTCTGTATTGTTTCACTTTTTGCTTTCTGAAAATGAAAACAAGATTTACATATAATACAAGTATACATCTAATATAAGATGTTTCACACTTGCCAAAATTAAATATTTTGGGTCAGCTTGTAGTGCTGAAATCCTGAAACTCAAACTAGAGTCTGAGCTGCCCTGTCTCTGTGACATGGCTGAGAAAAAGTGGGTTTTTGACACACAGCGATAGGAAACAGTTTGAAACTTGCAGGATGCACTCACTGCACCTAGTTTCTGCTGAAACCCTCCTCTAGGACAAAGCTATCTCTGTGCTGTCTCTGAGACTTCTCTGTATTTGTTTTTCTATATGACACTTCTGTCCTTGCCATTGCATTTAGGAGAAACAGCAGTTGAGGGTAATCTGCTGCACGTTATCTCTTTTTTCTCATTAAAATATCTACATGTGTCCTTCCTCCCAAGCAGCTGCAGCCTTGACGTGGGGCCAGGCAGTCACATGTGAATAGTCCATAGTGGAACGTGTCTGTGATGCTCTGGAGGGTGACGGGGGTTCTGACATGTTGTGTTGGTGGATCCCCTAGTGCATTGTGAAGGGCTGAAACCTGCAGATATTGGAAAAGAGCAACTACTTAGCACTGAAAAATTCTACCTGTCAGAAGAGCTTTGTTGCAAAAAGAATACTTGGCAGGTCGGCTCACATGGCTCATTGTGAACGTATTTTAAGACAAGAAAACTATAAGAGCTCTCTGTTTGTTGACAGAGAGTGACTTTCTTCTTCTTCTTCTTTTGAGTATTTGCTACTGTACCATGGAAAAAGAAATTTTAAGAGATATATTCTTTCCTTGTCCCACCACCACTGGAATTTGATCTTCACTTTTCTTTGTGACAGCTTTGAGACACATAGCTGGGCTACTTTGGCTACTGTGTTGTAATATCAGTAGCTCAAGCATATAACTTAAGCTTCTGTCTGCGCGACCGTTTCACTGCAACTTCAACGTATCTACTAAAATTATCATCTTTACTGACTTTTTTAGAATGCCTGTAGTTGTAACAGAGTGGCCAAGGTTTTGCAAACAGTAAAGTTGAACCAGACAGTGGAACCAGTGGGTAACTGTTGAGCATGAAAATAAGTACACGCATAAATCCACTTGCTCATTGGCCCTGTCCTGCCTTAAATATATTAATAAGTGTATCTGGGTTCATGAAAAAATGTGACAAAAAACCTAAAAGGAAAATAGGCCTTGTCTTGATCTGTTGTTCTAATAGAATATTTCTAATGGAAAAATATTGAATTGTCCATATTTTAAGATACTTTTTGAACTTAATCACAATCTTCAGGGTTTTTTTTTTTTTTTTGTCCTTCCCTCATCCATGAACTGTGCTTTACAGCTATAGCTAAAAAGCTTTTTCTAAATTCCTGATTAAACATATTCAAAGCCTCTGCAAACCACTTGTTATTGTGCCAGCCCTCTACCTTATCAGTTTTTTTTTCCCCCTGATATTTACTGCCAATCTATTTATAGACAGTAAACATCCACTCAGCCTTTGCTTTGCAAACCTAAACAAAATCCCACCCTTCGGTCACCTCTCAGTCAGTTTTCCTTCTCCCTATGTTTCCAGTGTCAGTTCATCCTGTTTTGGGACTGCTGGCCAACCTGAACACAGAGAGTCCACCGCTGCCTTATGCAAAGGAATTGCCTTGTCCTTGTTCTCACTGGTAACATTTCCCACGATGCTGCTTTCCACAGAGTCCAGAGACTCCTTTTTTTTGTGTGTGTGGAGCATCTCACATGGTTTAGCTCTGGCAGCAACAGCTATGTTGGTCATTGGGGACTGAGCTTTCAAAAGAGCAGCACTGACTTGTCCCCTGCTAGGGACAACATTTCTGCATTAGCCAGCTCTTAGAAGACCTCAGTGATGTTCTACAAACTATCTTCATTCAAAAAGTTGGAAGTGGTGTACTTCTATTTTTTAATTTCAATTTAATTTATAACCAGTCGTTACTAACTTTCTACAATGTATTTTTTACCCTAACCCCTGCAAGAGTTTTCCACTAACATCTCAACCAGAATTAGGACAAGTGCTGGGATTGCTGCCTACGTATAATTGGGCTTGTGGGCGTTTGGTGTACATATATGTAAGAGAAATTTGATTAATGACTCATGCTTACTGCCCTCATTTTTTAATATGCGATAGTGTTGCCTTGAGCAGATGGAGCTCAGCATGTATCAGGAAAATGATCCACCAGAAGTGTAGCAGCCTCATAAAGTGAGTTTAAAAGGTTTATGCAAGTATTTATACACCAAATCCTACTGGTTTTGTTTGGCACATATTGGTGGCACATGAGCTACTATAACTATTATGCCTCTCTTTTCTCTTGTATGCAGACTAAGATACTATGTCCAAGAAAGTCTTGAAATAGCTGTTTGGAGAATCTGAATATGTTACCTGTAAGGTGTTTTTAAGCTTTTCTTACTTCAAAAAAATGCTAAATTTTACGGGAATTAAGTCTATTTTTATTATGGGAAGATGCTAACTATTATGGCCCTTAATTTGCAGACATGTAGGAGATCTCTGCAACAGGATACTCACCTCCGTAGTATTTATTCTGTCTTTTAGTGAGGAGAACAGTACACACGTGATAAGTTCAGTGTGAGGAGTATAATGCAAGCTTGTCTTCAAAAAAGATTTCTTTTCCCCATTTTTTTTTCCATTCCTTGTGCAGTTTGGTGAGAACTAAGTAATATGTCTCCAGTCATAGGAATGAGCAGAAACCATGAGAGCAAAGAAAACAGTTATTGCAGTGCTCTGGAAAGCGATTTTTACTTTAGACTGCAGTAAGGAAGGATGGGAAGGGCTGATTCTAGTCTCATAAACAAAAAATCAAAGAGGGGCAGAGAAAAACTTTTTTTGCTTGTGTTTTTTTTTTTATGGGTAGTTTCCTAATTAATAGAATATGCTTTCTATTTCTGTGGTTAGTCTTATTTTGACTTGATAACAATTAACATAGGAATTAAATAGTTCTCAGAGGGTGAACAAGTATTCAGGTCGTTCTCAGTATATTTTTTCTCTCTCTTCTCCTGAGTGAACTATTAGGATAGAGAAATTTCTTTGAATACATAAAGCATATTTGGAAATACATTTTTTATGTCCATGGTCTCTCTCTTTCTCTCTCCCTCCATATAAAATTAACCTACATTTGGTATATTTGTCTTGTTTTAAGATATATTTATGCTTAATTTTTTTTTCTTGCATGCAAGTCTCTGATTATCCTGTTGATTTCAGTTACGGCTGTGTTGTTGGCATGTGAACTTGAAGTTAAACATTATTTTTAGTTTCTTTCCCAGGGACCACTTCTTAGGGCAGGAAAGGGTCAGGAGTGCCTGTGGAGTGTGAATAGGAACCAGCTACAGTCCTATTCCATTCATAAAAGTTGCAGGCAACATTTAGCTTGAGAGATGCATGAATATAAAGTTGACAATTTTGACATCTTAGACTGAGACATTAAAGACCAGATCAGCTGACTTGATTGCCAAAGTAGTCCTGATGATATAATTTATAACTCACTGCCCTCTGCAGACTGATGAAGGGGGATTGGCCGCATTTCTTTTAGGCTTTCCTTGGTTGGAGACCAAGGTTTTGTTGGAAACCAAACGGTTATGGTATAGGGGCACAATCCCACTTCATCCACTCAGTGGGAGATTTTTCCCCTGACTTAAAAGCAAGTTCAAGCTTTACTTGAGGTTAACTGAAAGACATAGGCAACCCGATCTGTCCCGACAGCCGCCGGTTTTATAGGTTGTCACTCTTCCAATGCCCTGTTTTGTCTAAGTCCAGGGCCAGAGGCGCCATGCCTTGGCAAAGCCTCTAACATTTATTACCAGGATACTGTCTTCAGCCTTATAACAATCTGGTGCAATTAAAGGATGGCATTCTCCTGTCATTCATCTCCGTGGGAAGCGTGATATTTCCTCAATTTTTCAGTCAGCCTAGGCACTCCCCAGACAGGCAGGAAAGACGGACATATGTTCAGCATTGGGAACCCAAGATAGCAGCCAGGGCACTTCTGAGCTGGGAAAATGGAGAGACTCGGGCGCTCTGACTGCCCTTCAGATGAGCAATGCCCTCCTTTGGAGGGTGGACCTTTGGCGCCCATCAGCGCAAGCTTTGAGAAGGAGAGTCAGACCTACAGCCCTGCCTGCTGTGGTCAGATCCTTACTCTGGCACAGAAATGAAGAGCCTAAAAGCTGTTGAGAGTTGCAACTCTGGCTTATTTCCCTCAAGCACAAGCATTATCTCCTCGCTTATTTTCCTGTCACTGCTCAGGAGCCCTGCCAAAAATAAGAATGACATAGCGTTAGGTTCCCTTTCTACAGCCCTGTATCTCCTTTTGTTGATGGTCCAGAGGAAAGGCAGGCTCTGTGAATTGTTTCAAGGGTACCCCTTCCAGCATTTTCCTTTTTATCTGCTAATACGTCTCCCCCAAGGCAGGTGTAATTGCAAATGGTCCTTGCCTGAGAATACTCCAGACAGATAAAATGATGCTAGTGGGCTCTGTGCAAGCCAAGGAGAATCTCCCGTGCCCCTGGTCCTCCTCTGTTGGCCAAGGTGGCTCAGAGCTTGACAGGACCCGGCTCTGCATGACAAGCACCAAGCTTTGAATCAGCTTCTCCTAAATGACTCCTGGTGGTTGGAATGAAATATATCTTCAGTAAGCGATATAACAACATTTGAGGGTTTTTGCCAGGGGTTAGAAGAGGATTGCTGCAGTGAGAAAGGATGGGTGCAAGCAGCATTCTTCATGCTGCCTTCATGCAGATGATAAGATGAATCTGCCACAAAAAGCAAAGATGGAGACCTGTAAAGAGAAATGAACCAAAAATTCTGGAAGCCTTAAGAGAATCCCAGTACTCAGTAGCAGGTAGATACAGTTGTCTCCAAGGAGACAAAACTCAGTGCCTCAGTTAGAGACAATGACCAAATGATTATGAAACGTGTCTTTGGATGTGACTACCATATGTGCATGCAAAACGCTTCTGACTGCCACTATATGCTTGCAGATCAAAACACATTTGAATGTGTGTCTTTACAGAAGACTTTAAAATAAACTGCCTTTTAGGATAGAGGGACATACTTTTCAGAATCTCAGATCCACCTTAGAGATTTGGTTGCCTTGTTCCTGTCAAGCCTCATAAAAATCCCACCAAGGATTTTTCAAAGATATCTTCTGAAACCTGTAGTTTATGTTTAAGTCAAATTTTTTAAAAAATATTATCCTGAGCAAAGAAGAACAACAGCTTGTCCAGCCTTTTTTTTTTTTTTTTTTATCAGGGAAAAGCAGCAATTAGTATGACTAGCAGGTATTGAGTTTCATTCAGATCTTTGTATTACCAGATATCTCCCAAAGTGAGTAATTGCACAGTACTGTGCCAGGAGGGTCAAGGACCTGATTTCATAAGTCACCTGCTGACAAACTTCGCTTTGGAATAAACTCATGTTCCTGGATACTGACCTACCACGGAGGCACTGGCTTGGCCTGTGGTGACAAGTAGCAGTAGAGCGTTAAATGTTCTGAGCAATTCGGGCATTAAATATGTTCAGAGAGCATCAAATCTGTTTATTTCCTAAGAATAAAAGTCAGGGGATTAGCATAAAAGCAGCTGGAAATCCCAGCCAAAGCATCATGCAGTACAAACTGGTTTAATTTTATAACAGGCATAAGAGCAGCTGTACTTGGTCCAAGCAAATATGCAGATCCACAGTTCTGATTGGTAGTAAGGCAATGTACATGCCCAGAAAGGAATATAATAAACCTAGGATGATCATATTGTGATCCTTTTTCTAGCAGCATATCCAGATTCACACAAAGCAAAGGAACTTTACTGATTTCTGCTGGCAAATATCTTCCCCTCTTTTTTCTTTTTGCAATTAAAAAGAAAAAAACGATTTTGGCAACAAGAATGTGAAAATTAAAAAGCAAAACAAAATATCTTTCCTAAGCTAGCTTTTTCAGCTGTCATTTAACCAACTGGAATTAATTTTTGCTAGCTGCTGGTGCTATTTTTAAGGCTTGCAACTGCATCATTTCCCATAGTAAGCTAAGAATATGCTTCATCTCTATTTAACTGTCATGCAGACCTAGTCCTATACAGCCCTGACATGCACAAACATATTTTAGAATTACAGCATTTCTGTTTAAAAAAATAAGTGTCCTTTAAACTATTGTTAAATCTTAGTTACAACACTGCATGCTAATAACAGCGTTATCACATCGTTCCACAAATTACCACTGAAAAAAAGAGTAATAGCCACAAAGGAACTTTTTCTGTTTGTGTACTCTCAGCTTGCACTGTTGATTGGAGCTTTGGTTGCTGGATATGTTTCCTATTTTTATGTTCACATACTTATATGCTGACTCTTTTTCTCTTCCTGCCCAGCACAAGTTAATTGTGGGGTTAATGACACTGTGGTGGCTGGGGATGTGTACCAGATGTCATGTTTGCCCAGTTAATTTGTAGATGGAGTTTCTATAAGCCAAGTGCCTTCAAATGTCATCAGCCTTCCAAGTGTGAAACAAATCTGTGCAGCAGCTCCCTTGGTGAGGAATTTCTGGGTAGTAGTATATATGTTTGACTTGCCACACCAAATCTTTAGGCAATGAGAAAATGACTCCAAATGCACACAAAAATGGTTGAATCATGGTCAGCAGTTGCTGGGTTCATATCCTCTGTGCATCTGTGGACCCCATCCTGCAGTGCCATATGGATGTACTTTGTTCCTTTGCACCCAGACTACTCACAGCACTTCATTTATACCACACATGGCTGCAAGATCTGTCAGGCACTTCAGATACTTATGGAGGATGTATATTGAATCCATTAAGTTATGTTTTTTAAACTTAAACCTCCTTCTTTCTTCTCAAATTGTTTAAGAGAGAGTGAATTTACTTTTTGTCTTCCTGAAATATCCACTAGATGCACTGTCTACAAGAAACATTAGGTTGTGACTCAATTCTGCGAGTAGAAAGAACAACTTTTTCATAAAACTATTACCAGGCAAAATGATGCAAAAAGCCAAGATTTTTGTATGGCTCATGGGTCTATTAGGAGATAATTTTAAAAAGGAGAGAGGAATAAAAGAGATTATCTTAGTTTAATTCTACAGGAGCCTTTGTTATACAAGTGACAAATGTTTGGCAGCAGCTGCTCTAGTTGTTTCCATGATGAGCCAGCCGAGCCAGAAACAAAATCCGGGAATGAGTCGCTTCTACCACAGCTCTCCTGGGGCTTCTCGGAGAGGGACTGCAAAGGGGACACGGACAAGCTTTGCAGGGACATCTGAGAAAATGATGCTTGCACATGTGCAAGTGGTTTGAGGTGTCATTAGCTGCTTCCAGTGCAAAACATTTTTGCAATTAAGAGATCAGCCTGCATTTTTCACCAGCATCTTCATAAAGCCCCTGTTCAGAATAATTTTAGAGCTCCAAGCTTTCATTCACAGTGATCTTTAGTTGCTTAGGCAGTCAAGGAGGATTTAATCAGATATGCCTGTGTCCTTTTTTCTTGATTAACAAAGGTACCTTTACAGAAAGTATATATTTAAAGGACTAAAAGTGCTAAAGCATCTTTCTGAGAAAAGGCTTGATTTATCTGGGGAAAATATTTCTGTCCCTGTGTGTAATGCTAAGAAAGTCAACTTCCGGACTACTTAATTATGAAAAAAATGGCATTTTTTTAAATCTGTGTGGATCCACACAAGAAATTAGGGTTTATACTAGATGATTCTCAGGCAGCTGCATAGGCAGAGGCCATCTGCAGTATTTTCACATGGCCGTGCAGAGGACATGGGGCTGGTGTAGCTGCTGTGGTAATAGCATCAAGAGACAAACTCAAAAGACAACTCCTGTGCAGCCTGGATTGATCCAATGGCAGTGTTCTAGAAACGTGTAGATGAGGCGCTTAGGGACATGGATTAGCAGACAGGGTGTGGAAGGATCATCTTGAAGGTCTTTTCCAACCATAATGATTCTATGATTCTCTGATTTCCAGAGGTCAGAGCGCATCGGTGCTGGTGGAAACACCAAGAATTTAGGCAGTTGCTAAAATCTTGTTGATTTCTTGCCTTGTGTTCAATGGCGGGGGAGAAGCAGTGAATGTCTTCTAGGGAGCAGAATGTGGCCACCAGGCTGTTCGTGAAGTGTTCACTGAGTCTCTAGCATGGTGGGAAAGGCCAATGGAGCTAGTGAGAGAAAACTGGCTTGGCAAGGTTTGTGAACACTGTGTTCTGCAATCAAAAGAGCCACCGACGGTATAGCTTAGATTGCTTTTAAAATATTAATGCAACATTTTATGTGGTAAGGTGTCTCCCAGGAGAAGAATGCCATGATGCTATTTCAAGTGGCCTGATGTTGAAGAGAGGATGTTGGTTGGCTTGTGACACCAGGGCAAGATGTCAGATTTGATGCATTTCTGTAGCGCACAAGGGCTGCCGTCCTTCATCAGCACCAAGGCATTGCTTCTTTTACTGTAGTGTTGCTGTGAAACCAGCAAAAGAAGCAGTTGTAAGTTCATAGGCCTTATATAAGCTCATAGAGCAGGAAGCTGTTTTTCCTGTAGCAGATCACTCCCTACCCATGCAGAGAAGAGGCGTGTAAAGGCAGTGCTCTTCTTGCTGGCTCTCCCCATCCCACTGCAGTTAGCACAAGCACAGCTGCCTCACCAGCTATGAAATGCAAACTGACCAGCCTTCATTTGTAATGCACAAGGAAAGAAAGAACAATTCCCAGTCAGCTTGCTGGATGGCTCAAAAAAGTAAATATTTACTTTGCATTTGCTTAAAACATGTAACATGCAGATCTACATATGCTTGTTTTATATGGAGATTTTGGGTATCTTGTCAGTTTTAATTTATTTGCATGTTTATATATGTGCATTTGGTCTTTCGTGGGAGACCAATCTTCCCAGGTTTTTTTCTCCACCCACCCCATAGTTACACTCCTACTTAGCACCATTTGCTTTGCAGCAGCAGCTGTGGTTTTGATGGTGCTTTGGGGCTGTGTAGGGACAGTGAGAGCTCTTGCTAGCTCCAAGTCATAGTGGGGTGAGCTCAAGGGGACACAGTGACAAAACAGACCACAGAGGGTCTCAGGAACCCTGAGCTCCTGATACTCCGCTTGGACAACCCTGATCCAGCATGGCCTTCCCGCTTTCCCTGCCACTGCAAGAGGATGCTTCCCCACCTTGATGGAGATTGTCGTTGGCATAAAGACGTGTGTAAAGACCTGATAGAGAAAATGCCTGCCAGTGTGTCCCTTTGCGTAGCTGAACAGCTTGCCTCAGTCCCACGCCACCATGCCTGGGGCTGACATGTCATGCTCCATTGCAAACTCAAAAAGCAGCTGCCCTCTTGTGGAAAAGGCTCTTCGGAGTTATGTGCTTCCCCTCTGAGCACTGACTCACCCCTTGGGTTTTTATTTTTCTTCATTTTTCTCCTCACTTCTGATCTGGATTTTTTACTTTCCATCTCCAGGTGATTTTGCAAAGGTTATAGCAATCTAATTTTGCGATCTTTTTGAGGCAATCTGAGAGGGAATGCACTTCTGACTACTATTCCATACATTAGTAGCACATTATTGTGCTTCTGTAATGCCTGAAATGCATGTGAGTGTTTCATATAAGCTATTTTATAATCTTGGACAGCTCTAGATCAAAAGGGAACATTAAGCAAATCATTCCCCTTCAAAGCAACATTTTTGTAAAATCTTAGCGATGGTGTCATTCAGCTGCAAGGAAATCCATTAGCCTTTCAGTATTTAGAGAGAGATGCCTTTGTATTTTCATAGTGCAATTACACATCAGTCCAAAAGACATGCCATGTCATTGAATTAAGTGACAGCTCATTTGAAGGGGAGAGATGTGTCTGCCTGGTATGGCCTTGTTCTTGTTTGCTCATTTACTTTAAACTTTCCCCGTGCTTTTAAAAAATTTACTAGTATGAAATTCTGATTGAAAATAAAAGAGATGGGTGCTTACTGCACTCTGCTTACACAGCCACAATCACTTGTTAGGTAGTGATTTGCTCACCTTAGTAACACCTCATCAAATATTTAGCTAATCATGAATTTTTGAGGCAGTTGCAGCTGAAATTCACTTTTTAAAGGGATGCTGCTGTGTTGAAGTGTTTTACCACATTCCTCACTTGCATTCCTCTGCTACAGTAACCAACCTATATCCCTCTGCTTAACTGTGATTTTTTAAGAAGTGGGAAATTCAAAATGAAATTGAGGGAATACATGCAGATGTTTATTCACTTCAGCCTTAAACCAAGCCCAAAATTTCTGCTGAAGGGTCTTTGTGTGAGTGTTGGGTCTCTGGGGCTCAGGTTGCTCTGTTGACCTGGTGCTGACAGGATCCCCCTATTCCATGTCCATCTGTTCTTGGGAAGCAGTTGGAGGCTTCCTGATCTGACATTGTGTCCCTTTAGCTGCTGCATCCTTAATACATGAGCCAACCTGCTGGGTGCTTTTGGTGCAAGGAAACTTCCACAGCAGGAGGAATTTCAAGGGAAACCTCCTGCCATTTGAACAGCTCTTACCACTTCGGGTTGCATGGTCCTATCACAACCCTTTTGCTGCATCTCAGACACTGTGGCTATGTGTTTCCTGGCTATATTAGTCTGAGCTCCTGCAACTACAGCTCAGTGATTATTGCAGCTATTTAATCTGCTTGGGGAGTAGGAAAGGGAGCTAAGGAACAGAAGATATTTCTTTCCAGAGTATTTGCAAATATACTTTTCTTACATCTCTATTATTCTGCCATGTGAAGTAATGAAGAAGAAGAGAATTCTTGCTAAGGCTGTGATAAAGAGGTATTTGTCTCCTCACCCAATAATATTGATCAGGCTGGAGGCACAAAGCTTATTAAATTCCATACTGCTGTTCCAGATCAGCTCCACCTGCCACTGGATTAAACCTGATGGATTCCTTTACCCCCCACCCCAAGATGCCAGCAGTGTACTGGCACCACAGCCTTTCTCTTGGAACAGCATCACCATGGCAAATGCTTTTTCTTGCCATTTTTTCTTTACTGCAGTGAAAATAGTCAGAGACTCTGCTGTGCTGTGAGGCCATAAGGGTTTAAGTAGAAATTGCCTGAGCCAGGGTAATGAGTAGGCAGTCACTTGGAGCAAAGCACAATAATGAAGTCATGCAGCTCTTGTGTGCTAAGTGCTGGAGAGCGCTGCCTTGGCCTGGGCAGAGTGCTGGGAGCACCTGCCTACTTCAAATGGTGGGTGAGAGCACTGCCAGCTCAAAGAAAAGTTTGCTTTGACCTCTGCTAGATTTGCTCTTAAGTATACTGCACTAGGGGAAGTGGGCAGGCATCTCTCAAAACTTAATATACTAAAATCTTAACATGGATTCATAAGACTTTCCTTCTTTTTCATGGTGCTCTGATGTCTGCATTGCTTTAACCCTGAGCTGGTAAGGTCTAATAGCTGTTTATACTATGTTCTTCCCCAGAGAAGGATGAGCATTAGGATAAGTCTCCTTAAAGCATCAACCTGGTGTCACTCTGCAGTGCTGCTGGCAATTCGCTGTAAAATTAGTACTCAAAGAGCCATGCAATTTCTTACAGGAATATATATAACTATATACTAAACATACATCATTTTATATATAATACATAAAAGTATTTTTATATATATTATACATGTAAATATTGTGTGCATGTATATATGTGTGTGTATGTATATTTCTGAGTATGTATATTTCTTCTCATTAAAAGAGAAGTTTCATCTGGGAGTGGGAGGATCAAATTAAAGCACATACAAAGATGTGAGCCAAACCTTCCTTGGAAGGAAAAAAGAATGATGGCATGCAAATGTTACATGGTACTGTTATTTTTTAAAGTACCAGCTTTCAAATGAGTTTTGCATGTGTTTTGCATTAAAGAAGGAACAAAAATTCAAAGAGAGATATTTGGAAAATTGCTCTTTTTTTCAGCAGAATAACACTTCTCTTGTATGTTACTCAAAACTGTAAATACCTTGAATCTTTTCTCTATACCTGTCATCTTTCCTCCCTTCTCTCTTCCCACTCAGTTTTGATCTTTGTTAATGAACCAAAAAATTCACCAGTCTTCCAGTTCTAGTTCATCATTTCTTGACCTGTTTGATCTGCTCTCTAGAAAAGCAGAATAGAAATGAAATGCCCAAGAGAAAAATGCAAAATATTGCAGAGGTTAACCCTGCAAGCCCTATGACACAAAACCCCAACATTATGGCATTAAGAAAGTAAAGGGAGCACTGCTGTAAGGTCTAACAGAAAAAGGGAGCTCATGGAGAGCTTTTTGGACTCGCTGGAAATCATGTATTCTGTAAAGCTGAGTCCTTAATAAGATTCCACACAATTTCCTCTTTTCTGCCATCATCTTGTCCGAGCAGATAAAAGAAGCCTAGAGTCCTAAAGTCTCAGGACTATTTGAAAAATATGTGTGCTGGTGTTTCTGGTGAGATTTTTCCTCCAGCACTTCCATCTCACAGGAAATTTTCAAAACATTTCTCAGGGTCACAACAGAAGCAAAATTGGAGCTTCAGCTCTGCCGTGGTCCAGGAATATCAAGTTCCAGACAATTCTGTTTAACATCCTGTACCTTGGAAAGGGAAGAGAGACTATTTTCCCTGTGAAAAAGCTTTGATGATTCCTCCGTGCCCCCAAGCTATCTTCACCACTGCGCAATGGCCACACAAACACAATAATATTTCCCCTCTGTTTGTGCAGAACTGAATTACCGAGAAGAGTTGAGAGCCGAAGAGCCTAACTTTGTGTTTGTACATGCAGGCTCCTTGTTTCACCTCCTCCCTTCTCTCCCCTCCAGGCTGGAGTGTAATAGAGGCAGTTTGAGGCCTTCTATCTAAGCGGATATCTAAGTGCCGTGTTTTTCTTTTTCTTTTTTTTTTTTTTTTTAAAAAAAACCAACAACAAGCTCACCACTTACTTTTGAATATAATTCTGTGAATTTTTAGGTACACTGTGATCTTTTGGGCTGTGCTGCAAAGCTGCTGGAGGGAGCTAAGTAGCACCGCGGGTGGCATAGTCTCCTCAAGCTTATAACATTTGCAAAAAGTACTGCCCAGATTTCTTCTTTTGCACGCTATCCTTAGGATATTTAGCCTGGAGGAGCAACGGGTGGTGTGCCCAGGGTTGGCTGAAAACCCAAATTATCAGGAGGGATATCCACTGCACGGAGGGACAAGGCAGAATGACCTTGTGCGTTTTGCATTGGCACATTTCACTAAATCGATAAATTGCAGTCGCACAGCCCTGCTGTACAGGAGGCGCCTGCAGCATTTTCAATCTATTTCTCATTCCTGCACAGGAACTAGCGACCTCGTAGTCCTTGCATCTGGGTCCCTCCCTGGGAGAGGATTTAATGTGTGAAACGTTGCTCCATCGCAGCGGTTGGTTATAGATGGAGGAAATATGAGGATGGAGTTGTGCACCAGATGGGAAGAAGTGGAAATAACTTAGCTGCTGGGAGAGCTGATGCCCTTCAGAAGAAACCAATTAGCATGCTTAACCTAAAATCCAGTATACAGACCACTGCACCGTTGAACCTCACCTGGATAGCAAAAAAAAAAAAAAAAAAATGTCTTTGTGCATAGATATGGGTGTTAAATCCAGTCCTGCTATATTTTCCGCCTATAATCAAATCTGTGAGCTTTCAGGCATGAATCAAACTGCCAAAACATCATGCAGCTGCTTTTAGGATAGTGGAAGGTTAAACCAAAAGGAAAAAAGAAAATTTAGAAATGCCAAGATTTTAAGTATTTTAAAGTCTTTAGTCTAGTTGAGTTTTCAAACTATTTCATTATAAGGAATAGAATGCAATTGTTTCCTTAGATTGATAAAAGAGAAGGAAACATGATTGTTCTCCATCTCTCATCAAAGAGAGGTGGAATGTGTAGCATAAACCTGACCATAGGTAGGACATTCGGATGACCAGAGAATGTATAGGAAAGACTTTCCAAGGGTAAACCAGCCTGTGGTTACTAAGCTGTGGTTTCTGGATTTTTATGCCTTGTATAAACTGCATCAGCAGTGCTTGCAATAGGTTGAACAACTTATGTGTCCACAACACTGAATTGAGTGAGTCTAGAGCTAAGAGTTGTTTATATGTAAATTAGCCCATATAAACATTATAGTGTTTATAAAAGTTGTAATATTTTCTAGAAGTCTCAGCTGGGACTGGAAACTGGAAAGGAAAGAAAGAAAAATAAAAACACATCTTTTTCAAATATTTTATTCCCTATCAGAGATCTAATTCTAGCACAGACTGTGATTAGTTACACTTTTGCTTAAATAGCTTAAGTAAATCTGCTTATTCAACCAATCTCTGGCCATTATATTGATTTTACTGTGTGCTACTGACTAACTCTGTTCTGCTTATTTTCATAGCCTGTGTTGGCCCTGGCTATGTTGCTTCAGAATTTCACATCAGGATTTTTCTTCTTAGAGGAATGATTTTATTATATCCATTCAGCCATCATAATTTCAAAAAGCCAGGATGATTTAGCCCTCCAAATGCACTTTCCGTCAGAATCAAGTAACACAAAGTCCTGATGCTACTTCCTGCTTTCTACCACGCAAAATTCATGTTTGGTAATTAGGACTGGTTATGTGGACAATTTAAAAAAAATAAAAAATAAATAGTCTGAGTTGCTAATCATTGAAATACATACTTGGGTAAATCTTTCACAATATTCCTGAGGGGTCTATTTGCCTTCCTCTTGTCTTGCTGAAGCCTGTGAGGAAGGACAGCTTACTACATGGTCCTCATTCAGGCCATCTCTTAAATGGTTAGGAAACAGCTTGAAAAGGAGAAGAATTTTTCCAAAATTAGTTTACTTGTTAGAAGGGAATTATTTCATTGATTAATGTGTTCAGTAATGACCAACATTACCCAGAGCAGAGAGAAGGGCAACCTGCACAGTCACAGCATGTTCATGGGCTGCTAGCCATACAGGGTTAGTTCCGGAAATTTGGGGGCTTATGTGACTGTTGTATCCTGGTCTGCAGGCAGACATTAATCATTGCAGTAAAACATATATAACAAGTAAAACCTGTTATTTCAGTGATTGATGAGGATAATAATTATAAATATATCACAGAATCACAGAATCCTTGAGGTTGGAAGGGACCTCTATAGATCATCTAGTCCAACCCCCTGCTCCAGCAGGGACACCTAGAGCACGTGGCACAGGGTGGCATCCAGGCAGGTTTGGAAGATCTCCAGAGAAGGAGACTCCACAACCTCTCTGGGCAGCCTGTTCCAGGGCTCTGTCACCCTCACAGGAAAGAAGTTCTTCCTCACATGGAGATGGAACTTCCTGTGTTTCAACCTCTACCCATTACCCCTTGTCCTGTTGCTGGCCACCACCAAGAGGACTTTGGCCTCATCCTCCCTACATTCTCCCCTAATCGCAGTCTTCAACATATTGAATTGTGTCCACAGGGTAGTCGTCCTGGAGGACTAGGAGGACCTTAGTCCTGGAGGACCAGGCCCAGCTTGCTTAGTCTTTCCTCATATGATAGATGATCCAGTCCCTTCATCTTTGTGGCTCTACACTGGACCCTCTCTAAAAGTTCCACATTCTTCTTGTACTGGGGAGCTCAGAACTGCTCCCAATACTCCAGGTGTGGATTCACCATAGCTGGGCAGAGAGGGAGGATTATTTCTGGAATGCTTAACATTTGTAGGTGCTCCTTGAAGATGGGAAAAAAAAACAAGATATATTATCAAAAATGGTACTGAGGCTTCTGCATCTTGATCTTCCCATAAAGGTCTTTTGTGTTCATACACTTAAGCCAAGGATCTATTAAAATTCAGAAGTAACTTACTTCTGCTTATTCTGCAATTACTTCTGCTTACTTCTGCAATTGTTTGGAGCCATAATTCTCAGATTCCAAGTGATCTAGCATCTTGAGCTTGTTTGAAATAGGTAAATTAAATCTTAACTTGCATGCTTAAAAAAAAGAAAAAAAAAAGAAAAAAAAAGGAAAAAAAAAAGAGTGAAAAAGACTTTTGTATCACTTTGGGGGAAAAGTCATTTTTAATCAGAGTTGGCTCATTTTATGTGGAGAAATTAAAGTAACCTGCGATAATGAGCTCAATTTATCATGTTTTTGTCAGGAAAACTGCTCAAGGGAGCAGGGGCTTTGCAACAGCCAACACAGACAATAACACCTCCTCCAAGAACAGGCTTTTAGAAGCTGTGCAATCTTAAGAGAGCACAGGTGTTTTGCAGCAATATATGTGCAGTGTATGCTGAGTGTAACATGGTAGTGTCATTAGTGCCAGTGATGGAGCACGTTTTTTTAAGAACATATGCCTTCTCTTTGCATGAAACAGTTTGTTGCAAAATTAAGCCTCATAGAAGAAAAGAAGCTTTGTATTTTTGTTGGTCAACTTGTTCTTCAACTTGTTCTGTATATGCCATCATGCTGGGAGCCATAAATCCTACAGAAATTGGCTTAGGGCCTCCTTCTAGCCTCGCGGGACTCTGAGCCTTGCTACAGCATTAGGATCTTAGTCTTCCTAAGAAAGCACTGTAACTTGCCTCATAATTCACCGAGACATTAGCACTGCAGTCAAACTGGAATGCATGCCAAAGTCTGCTAAGGAATGACACAAGCATATGTTCCCATGGTGGACCCGGCATGGCAAAGCAGTTGAGAAGTACCCGTCCCTGAGTAAGTCCTGTTAGATGCTTTCAAAACAGCAATCAGAACTGAAGAAATACATATCCTTGTAATAATTCATTGAGAAGAAGTGTGTTTTTTTTTTTTCCTTCGCTTTCCTTGGCTTTTTCTAAACAGGAGGTCTCAGAATGGCTTGTAATTCTGAATCTCCCCAACCTGTCTTCTCAGTTTTGTTTCTATCATGTTCAATGAAACTGTTTAGTCCCTAAGACTTGCTGGTCCCTAAAACTTCCTGACTGCTTCAGCCCTATGTTTCTCTCCAGCATATGGATCTTGTGGGCATGTAGTTGCACCTCATTGAAGCTACCTGTGCTTTAGGGAGGGCGTTCAGAGAATGCTGGATTTTCTTCCCCCTTCTGCTGGTTGCAGAAGGAACATGCCTGGGGCTGATATTTCCAGTAATCTTTGGGTTACTCAGCTAAAAGCTTTGCTTGCATCAAATTCAAGAGCAGCTGAAGATCATGATGACTTTCGAGTGCAAAGCAGCTACTGCATAATCAAAGAATATAAGGATATTGATTATCTTTCCTGACAGATGCAGAATCTGACTTTTAAAGAGTCAAAATCAGTCTGATCATGAACTGGTTAGATCTCTCAGATAACTTGTCTGGAAACTCTTGCCATATAAAATGAAACCACTACTGACATCTACTTCATTACCTGGAAATAAAAGCGGTCACATCTTGACCCAAAGAACTAAGGTATCTGTATTTTCTTAGCCAGCATTACAAAGATCTATTTTTTTTTTTTTCAGAAGAAGTAGACAGGATGATGACAGAGCAATGTGACAAAACATCTGGATGCTTTATCAAATATATTTCCAAGTTCCTTACTGAAGCTGTTTCTTACTGCTTTTCCAATGGCTTCCTCGCTCTCTCCTTAATCTCTTTCGGTGGAAGCCCTAACACTTGTATAGCCATGAGTGGACATCTGTATGTGCATATGCCTTCACATTGCCAATTGCATGTGTGCTGCTTAAAGCTCATGCTTTGTTGAGGAGGAGACTACAGAACTAACTACCACGCTAATTACGACACCTACATGATAGTGAGACTGCCTGAGTCAATCAGTGTGAATAATGAATTGCTGACAACTTTTGCAGCAATTTTGCAGCTATAGTTTACTTACAGGATTAACATGAGATCTGATTTTGTCCAAAGACACCTGTAAATTAGCAAACGGTAGGATTAATAAAAAATAAATAATAATTATACTACTCCATAAAAGGAATTAAATTCTCCTGGGTGTTTTTGAAAACATGCTTCTTTCTGGTATTTAATTTCCTCACTGAGCCTTTGTGCCTTATGTTTGCTAAGGTCATGCAGTGCTACAGTATTGTGGGTAACTTCTGTCAGCACGAGTGTGTGTAAAGAAGTGTATAAAGAACATACACTTAATATCAAAGGTTTTAAAGACCAAAGGTTTGAAAAGATCTAAAATAATTTTAGTAGACACATTTGAATTATAAGTTGTTATAGAAACTTCTACTTCTTTGGCTATGTTATGATGTTAACGATTATGGAACGTGTTATATAATATCTAATACTCATTTAACATCCCTTTGTTGCAGTAAATGAGGCAAAATCTGCTCATATCATCTTCATATTTGCAAAAGAGCTCTAAGGGAAAATATGAGTAAAACTCATACAAAAGACTAGATAAAATACAGATGCTGTAAAATGCCACTCAGGGAAAGTAAAACGACTTGCATTTTGTTTTGAATAGGGAAAAAAACAATAGACTTGAATGTTGTGCTTTTAAGCAAGGGCCGCCAAATGTTCATCATGGTTTCTTCGGTGTTTTTTTCGGCTGTCCGTTATCTTCTTTTGCATACATATCAATACATACCAATATATACTGGTCTCCAGTAACTAATTCCACATTTTTTGTAAAGAAAATGTGATGACACAGAAAAACTCTTTCTCTGTAGCAGATTTGAGTAAGAGTTTGATTCCAAATTACTTCTCAAATAAGATGGCTATGATATAGCCAAATCTCCAAAATTATCCTGAAACAGAAAAGCTAGGGATTCGTGCCTATTATTGTTGTTTGCTAAAGAATAAAAGAAGGATGATTGTTTCAACCTAGATTTTTAGATTTACTTACCAGGTAAGATTTAACCTTGCTGAAGCTCAGAGAACTCATATCTGTTGTCAAAATACATATGAAAACACATTTCCTTTATAAAAATGATCAGATTTTGTAGTAGAATCATTCCTTATCGGTTCATGTTCTCTGTATAATTTCTTATCAGTTCATGTTCTCTGTATAATGCTATACCCCCTTTTTTTTTTTGCCTTTTTTTGGTGTATATGTATGCTTCTGGAAAATATATGAGAGTTTCTTGCATAGTAAGAATTTATAGTTGCTATGAACTGTGAACACAGAATAAAAAAATCTAAGCCACTGAAAATGAAGGATAGTTTTGTAGTTATGGCTTCAGGAACCCAAGAGTCTTTGGCCTAATTCTTAAATCTGCTAAATGCTTCTTATGTAGCTTTGGGCAAAACACTCAAACTCACATCTGTCAAGAACTTATGCATATGCCTGATTTTCAATTGTGAGCACATGAGCTATTACAAGAAGTCTCTTCCTAGAAAAGCTTCTCAGAGAAACTTACATAAATTTGATTCAAAATATTTTTCAAAAGATAGGATGAATTGTCAAAAAGGAGACTTTAAAAAGTGTTTTAAAATTTTTCTTATGAAAACTCATTTTCACCTTTTTTTTCCTGGGAAAATCTAATATTTTCTTTGCCAAAACATATATTTTTTCGTCACTTACTAAAAGCCAAGTGTATGTTCTCAGTTATTCTTATGAAAACCTTGTATTCTTTATGCAAACTCTTTTTTATTATGCTATCTCTGGGTTAAGAACAACAGATTCTACCAAAACACTTTTGGTTAAAAGTCTTATTTAAAGCTACACTTTTAAAGAAGATAAAAACTAGTGAGAGACACTGAAGTACCTGAAATTCATAGAATTATTAAAACAGAAGATCTTGGCAACAGGCTGTGCTGCAATCTATACACAGAAATAACAGCTGTAGAAGAGCCTATAGGAAGCGACTACCTCACACTGTTCTCTTTCGGGATGTTATCTGCTCATGTAGTTTTGAACGGGGGAGCAATGATAGATCTAAACTTATTTCTGCTTTTAAATGAGATTCATATCGTGATAAAGGGAGATAACCTTGTTTTATCTTTATTTTTTTAAGAAAGAAAGGGGGACAAAATACTACTCTGCTTCTGAATCTTATCCCTAAGAGAAAATTCCTTGAGGGTTTGTTACTTTCTTTTTTCTTTTTTTTTTTTGCCCTTCCATCACAGAAATAGTGGATCCCTCTATGTTTTCTTGTCTGTTGGAATCCTTGTTTGGGTTGTTCATTTGAATGAATTCAACCTGTGCTTGTAGCACAGAATCCGTAGCTGTGTGGAGCAGCTAAATGGAAGTTTTCTCCTTGCAGAAGACAAGTCTGTTCAGCTCTCTGGTTGAATTATAAAGTGGAAATATTTTAAGAACTAGATGGCATGGTACATTAATTTGAAGAGCCTTTTTTGGGTGATGAGTGATTTCAGTGTCATCACAGCAAAGACTAAGAACAAAAATGGATTAGATTATCCCGTGGCCAGAACTTTTACAAATGAATATTGGTAATTTATAGACTGAACTGATTTATATGGGGAAGGGCACAATTTCTCATTATCATGGCTTTCCCTGATGGGTCAACAATGGGAAAAAAACAAATACTCTGTTGCTCAAACTGGCTGCTTCCGGCAGTAAAATACTGCGCGGCAACCAACATCTCTCATGTCCTTGGAGCTCAGCAAAACAGCTGTTTCAGAATTGGCACCATTTCTTTAGCATAGTGTTTTGTGTTGCTCTTCCTCCCCTAGTTCAGACTAGATTTACACCAGCAGAAGCCTCTGAAGTTTTCAGCAGCAAACAGAACTCCCTCTGACACTGTCTCTTCACCAGTGTGGTTTTTTTTTTGTTTTTCCTGTGCTTTTTGGACGTCTGTGGCAAATGTCTCATGATCTATCCCCTTGATCCCTTGGCAGAGCATATGGCTGCTGGGTTCTTCTCCCACCTCCCCATAAAAGCAGGACAAGGCTTAGGTGCTGTTTTTCTGAATCCTGGACATGCTTTAGTCTTTCTGACATTTTCTGTTTGCACAATGTTGTGTCACAAACAGGTGAGACCTCCTTGTGGCAGTCACCAACCTGGCAAATATTGGAAACAATCCCCTGTTCCATAAATATATTGGGTAAAAAAGCAATAGGAAAGAAGATGGGGCCACAGCAAACTGGAGAGACTTGTTCTTGCATCAGAAAAATAGACTAATACTAGGCAAAATAGGTTGCAAATCTCATCTTGTCCCCTTTCCAAATTTCACTGAGAGTTTCTTTCTCTCTTGTGTACAGTGTTTTTTTATTATTATTACAGCATATTTTTTTCTGAGTTTCAGTGTTACCTTCATTTTATTTGGTCCTCTTCTCACATCTATCCATAGGCTGGCCAGAGACAAGATAGCAGGAGGAGAGGCTCATCTAGATCTTTTATCCTTTTAGAGATGTTAGCATCAAAGACAACCTGGTAATCCCAAGATCATTCTCTATGTTTAAAAAATACCCTTTAAAATATAATTTTTCTTCAAATGAAGAGGGATATGAAAACATTCATGAGTTAAGGCAAAAATTACTGAATAGGCTTAGATAACAAACAAGCCCCTAAACACCACTGCAGTATTTTTAAACAGAATGTTTGAAAGTTCAAATCTGACCCTTTTCCCAAACCTCCCCAAGAGAAAGAAAAGTAACTTAAAACTATCAAAGGAAAATTTAACAAAAACATTCACAAAACAGTCAAATGCAGACTGTACTCAGAGAAGGGAGAAGTAAAAATGCTCTTGGGTTTGACTTGAAATGGATCTTCTATTTTATACATGGTCATCAAGCCAAAATGCGGTTATTTATCTTTGAAGACTTGACTAATTTTCCTTTTCTTGCTTTTGCTTTACAGTCTGATGCTGTCCCATTATGTGAATAATGCTTGATACCTTTCTTTTCTCAGATTCCTGCTTTTATTATCATCCTATGTTCTTCCTTCTGTTGCAGTCATATTTGGCAGTGTGTGCCTGGTTTTCCCCAGGTGATTGCAATGAAAGCCCTTCCAAAGCATTAAAAGCCCTCAAGCTAGGCTATATCTACCACTGAATTTCATTAAGGAAACTCTATGGAACTCTGAGAATCTACAAGAAAACGTTAACTCATGCTTTTTTGTGTGTGTGCGTGTGCATATGCATGCAAGCAAAAAGAGGGGGAATTAAAATACTAAGTTAAAATAACAATAAAATAGTCATGTATAGCCTAATTCTTATGAATTGTAAATTAAAGCTCTTATGGTCATACTATATACCCCAAAGACAAAAGAGATGGCATTTCTTCAATTAAAACATATTTGGAAACACAAATCTAGGTGATAAATAGGGGGGAATAAAATGCTCCAGATTGCTGTTTGCAATGTAAGGACTCAAACTGGAACTGTAACCTTCACACACAGAAATAATGTTATGTTGACACGTCTCTAGCCAGGCAATAATTGGTGGTTTTCAGTCTTAATCTGCCCACAATAATTGTGGCTATTTGGACTGTAAGTACACACCACAAGAAGAAGACATTAGGCAGCAATTAGAAAAGCTGGAGTCGTATGTTAGCATCTGTTGTACTGCTGGATATTGTACTCTCAAAAACAGTGAGACAACAATTTGTAACTGCAGCAAATAGAGTCTTGCCTTCTGTGATCAAATCATCTGTTTGGACCCAAGCAAGAAGACAATGTGTTTAACAACTGCGTTTTTGCTGTAATTTTTTGTTGTGATAAATTTTCTAACTTTTGTCATGATGGAGTTAGTCTGGAGAAATGGTTTAGAAGAAGAGCCCTATTACCATGAAGTAAATGTCATATTCAGTGGTCATCACACTGCAGTATGTTAGAATTGGCTCAGACTGAAGTCAGACCTCCAGACATTTCAGAACTCTCCTGACTAAATGGAATATAAGAAACTATGAAGGGAATTCAGATGGGGACTTTTATGACTTTTAACTGACTACGTTGAGCTTGGCAGCTTTTATCTAGCTTCAAATATTGTCTTTTTCTCACTGATGAAACAGGAAGGCACACACGCAGTGCATGAGATGAGGCAGACAGGTCTATTCCTCCTCATGCCCAGTGGCAGGGTGGTTGCACAGATCTGTCTCATCTCCTTTATTCTGTAGCTGGTAATGCCTGATCTCTAAGTATGACAACCTTTTCAGCCTCTCTGTTGAAGACCTGGACAGGCTGTCAAAGAGGCTGGAGGCAAAACATGGCGAAGTTTTTAAGCTTAGACGAAGCATGCCATCCTTTAAGTGCCAGGACAATCTGTGCTCTGTCTGACACAGGTCTGGTTTCTCCTGGTGGTACCCTGACTGCTGCAATAACATATAGTGCAGTAATAATAATAACAAACAATAGATAATGCAATAATAAAAATGTGTCAATAATAATAATAGATAGATCCCACTCATTTGTATCTCACAAGCTTTAGGCAGCGGGCTCAAGTCTGTCTGGACTTCTCTGATATGTATCTTGTATAACAACAGCAATCAGTCCTGAAAAGACAGTCCTGCAGAGAGTGCAAGTGCCCTCTCTTCCCACCCTTCCTCTACCAAAAAAAAGCTCTGTACTGCTGGTCAAAGAGCATCACTGCAATTGAAATTTTTTAGAAAGGTTCATTTTCTCCATTTTCTTCCTTTTCATGGAAAAACTGTTTCAATACATACCAGAACATTAAATTGGGCAGAAAGGTGGGAAGTGAGGTGGGTGTTTATCTGGATGCTTCTGGGGATCAGTGGCACATGGCTGGCCATCAACCAAAGTCATCATTTTGTAGCTCTTGATGCAAGAGCCGTTTTTCATATTACGTTTCCTGATAGCAACTGTGCTGACCCCCCAAATGAGTAATTTCTGCAAAATTATTGCTGGCACTTTTCATTAGTTTGAGGCTGATAAGGGTCAACTGGGAAGAATAAAACAAACTACCTACTGGGTGTGAAAATAGCTAAAAATTACTCATCTCTATGCAGATTCTCTGCTTTAATTCAGAGAGGTACAGCTGAAACTGAGAGTGTTTCAGTGAACTCTGTTGTTCTTGGTTAGGTTACAGAGGACTGTTTCCACTGTTAGCAAAAGTAACTGAGTCAAGGGCTTTGGGTAGAACTGGTTATGCTCCTGCTAATTGTCCATGCTGGACAGATGTATCTGATAGCAATCAGAGAACTTCCTTGCTGCTGGAGCTTCTTTTAGATTTCAGTATTTTGAAACTGAGGCAAACGGAGTAGAAACTCTACTGCCCTTGAAACTTCGAATTGTCCAGGGTTGACAATTAGCAGTGTATGAGTTTAGGCTGAGTATGTTGATATTTCTGAGGCCCATGGGGCATCAGGAAAACAAGTCAGTGTAAGACCTCTTAAAATAATTATTTATGGTTTTAAAATAATGGAGGACACAACATGTCTCCCATATTAAAAGGGCTGTCCAGCTGGAAGACACAGAAAGGGAATATTAAGTGAGGTACCAAAAGGGAAATAGGTGAGCGATGCTGGAAGTTGGAGGGGTTATCACAGGAATGCTCTAAAAGAGGAGCTTTATATCCACCTTGTTACCAATGCCATACTTGTGGCTGATGCTGAAGAGTTGAGACCAGTGTCCAGAGATATTAGTGAACCCCAAAATATGGTTACTGTGTAAGCAAAACTTTCCTCTGGTATGGCATGTTGCTTGATGCTTTCACTAGGGGTAAGGTAGGATGCCCAGTGCAGCTGCTTTGGGTGCGTGTATATTTAGAAAGAAGGCAAAATGGTGAAGATTTAATGTTTAACATTTAAATGTTGAATATTTTCATTTAGTTACAGTAGATGGAACAGCGGGGCCAGCCAAAAGCACAGCTTTACTGATGGAAGAGTCTGGGAGATAAATACTTTCTTTTGGACTCCTTGCTTCTCACTGTTGGAATAACTGACAAAAGAAGTGAGAATAGTTGTCTATGCAAGGAGAGTTAGTATTTCACCCAAAAACATGTGAGTATCCAGCAGTAAAATGCAGGTACTTTGGTCCTCTCTGAAGACTGTTATGCTTTAACTTTTGGCCAGCACTCTGAATCTCAAATAGACTAATTTTCTGAGGGCAACATCAAGCAAATGCTAAACTGAGCCAAGCCACTGATACCTATTTGAATGTATTTTGTGAGCTTATTTACATTCACAGTGAAAGGAGTGACAACTCAGCTTTGTCAGTAGCATCAGAAAGATTACCAGTGACCAGGCCATTTTTAGTAGTTATAAAGAAAAATGCTAGCGTGAAGATAAAATGTCCTCGCTGCTGAAATGACCTGGTAGGTTGCCACCTGTCTGTTTTTCTGAACTGCATGTTTTCCCAGAACCTGCCAGATACTGGCACGAGAAAGAGGTGATTCCCAGGGGAAAAAGAGGTTTCAACGTGGGGAAGTCAGTTGTTAATAAAGATAAAAAAGCAAAAAGAGATTAAAGGTACAGGTGGACCTGTCTGTAACTCTGTGGAAGTAAAGTCCATTGGGATGCTGCAGTTGACATATTCTGAGCAGTAGTAAAGGTGCTAGGGTGTTTTGAAAATACTAGTTTGTTTAAATAATAATTCCCCTTGCTAGTAGTGTCTGCAGGAAGACCTATGGGCCATTCTGGCAAAGAAATGCATCAGTGGCATATCCTAGTGCTTAAGGAGCTATAACAGAGGCTACTGCAGATCAGATAAAATTTATTTTTCTGGACAGATTGAGCTTTCCACATGCCCTGTTTTTATCACTTCTGTGCATGTGAGCAGCTCGGCAACCCAAATGAATAAATAAGTAAATCTGCTATGCAGCAAGGTGGTCAGCAGAATTGGCAAACAGGTCAGAGGGACTTGCTTCACCTTCAAAGCTTTAATCTTCCTTCTAGGGGTCAAAGAAGCCACCTTGTCCATTTCCACTCACAGTAAGAGCGTAAAGAAGACTGAGCTACTCTCAAAGTAGTTAAAACCACATTCATCCCTATGGCAAGAAAAGTTAAAACCACATCCATCCATCCCTATGGCAAGCAGGGCCCATTATAGGATCATGCTGTTTCTTGGGGGATGGTGCTGCAGCATCTGCAGAGGTGGAAAGACCTTGCCAGTGGTTCCTGCAAAACCCAAACAGGATGTAGCTAAACTGCAGCACCTTTTTCACAGTAACAGCTGTTTTTTATTTAAAATGTGAGAGTCAGAGCGTGCAGGGTAATATGTTTTTTCCCCTGTTGCCCTAATTCTGTAGTCAATTGTCTCCTCTCTTCTATGAACCCAGATTTGAACCAGTTAGCTTAAACAACCTTTCACTTGGTCGTCTTAGGCCCTGCAACTAGATAAAACTAGAAAGAAACTCAGAGCACAGATTTTTTTCTTGACACAGATTGACATTCTTTCTCAGATTTTGCTTCAATAAGCTAATAAATCAGAGTCCTTTGTTCTCCACTGAAAAGCACATTCTCTGGCTCATGAATCATCTACAGAGCTCTTCTCTAAGCCTTTTGCAGTGTTTAACATCTTCTGCACACCACAGCAAGGAAGGGTGTACCCTCGGTGTTTCCTTCGTCCATCCCACAGATTGCTTTTCTCCTTCCTAGTGCTTCTGCAGGCAGTGGGGAACATTACACAGATGCACCAAGGATGCACAGCTCCATGCATCATGGGTGGTAGAAGCCATAAAGGCGTCACAGGTCTGCTTTCCCACAGACCACTCTCTGGGGTTTCCTACTGCATAGACTACTTCTTGCCATCTCTGCATTTGCATCATCATCTCCTTTCCAGGTGGCACCTTTCCCACTCTTTGCCAGGAGGATGAATTCCCAAATCACCCAAGGCACATCTGAAGAGGCTTCGTGACTAGAGGAGATGTCAATATGCTGGGCAGCATATTGTGAAATACAGTACCAAAACCACTTCAGCACTTGCAGGGCTTTGGCAGATAGTGGGTGTTTGCTTTGAGCTACTGAATCATCATGTGGCACCAAATCAACAGGCAAAAAAAAAGAGTTTTTTCAGCCAGGCAAGCAGTGCTAACACACTGCTGTGCTAGAAGGCAGAAAGGGGCCTCTTCTCTTTCTACCAGCAAGGCTTGTTTACTGTGCTGTAAACACACATTCAACAGTTACTGGGTGGAAACAATTCAGGCCCATTATTTGGACGGGTACATTAAAATTTTTGAATTTAGTTGTCTGACTGTAGTATCCATTCTGTTTCTCTGCAGTGATACTTTTTTTCATTTTGGAGGTTTTCTAATTTGTGTTCTTTACAATTTGTCTTGTGCAAGTCCAATATGTATATATTTTTCCATATCAACAGCTTAACCTGAGAATGTGCCTTTCCCACACGCAGCCCGCCCAGCTGGAGGTGCTGGCTGCTCTTCCCAGGCCACCTCCTGCACGTGGGATGGGGAACATCGCTCCTCGATGCAGAGAGGAGGCACAGTCCACCCGTCTGGAGATTACGCTCGGTGGCAGGAGGTCTGGATTTAACAGCACACTCATGCTCAAAACTTCCTTTAAGATCAGATTTCCAAAGGCTTTGGTTTCATTGCCTCTGGGAGTCCGGACCGTGCCGTCTGGAGAGTTCATTCATTCAGACTTTATGAATCAGACTATGGAAACTATAAAGTAAAAAGACTATGAGCACCAAAGTGAAAGGGATCGAGGTCCTCAGTGGTTCAGTTCCCTTCACAGCTCTTGGACAGCAGTGAGGATGGACACCACGGAGGGGATCCCAGACCCTATGCTGTGGCCTGAGCCACAGAAACAAGACAGCCACAGAGCATTAACTTCAAGCTGCAGAAAATAATTTTGCACTCTTAACAGGAAAGAGCAAAAGAAAGGATTAATTATTCTCTGGCAATATCAAATAGTTAATTATCTTGAGTGAACACAGCATTTTAGTTTTAGCTAAAATTCCAGCATCATCATGTAATACCTGAAATTGATAATAAGAAATTGGATTTTAAAGAAACTTATGCTAAATATATTATTGGCACGCTGAAACCATTTACAATCTAATAATCCTACCTTTAACATTGGTTATTGCTAACTGTAATAAGAAAAAGTTAAATCCCAAGTAGTAATCCAAGATAGTGTTGGGTGTTTATTCTGTTGTGCGTGGAGATAATTCGCATAAAAATTTGTTTACCTATGACAGAAAGCCTCCCCATTTTAATTTTTGGTATTTCATTTTATTTTCTTTTACAGAACAGATAGGGAATAATTTTATCTTGCTCACTCTTGAATAAATAGAGTAATTCCCCTGAAATAATGGGCTAATTTGCATTAGATCTGTACATCAGAATATTGTCCATCTAACCTTCATCTTCACGTGGCCATCTTCTGCTTAGGAAGCTTTATATAGGTTAGGAACAAGACTTCATCTTAATTGTAGAAAAGTTTTGATTGCATGCTGTGGAGCACTTGTGCAGAAAAGCTGCAGTTGGTTCGCATCCTGGCATGATCTCACCCCATTACAATTAGTATACAGTTATCATCAAAATGACTGAATTTTAATCAATTACGTGTCTGAAGATTGCCTGATGTAGTGATCTGTCAAAGGTCCAGGAAATCAAATTCAAAATCAACACCTTTTAAAGCCTCAGATGGTGAAATAAGCTAGAGGTTGTATGTGACTTATTAAAATGACATCTTTCTAAAATTCACTGAGCGTCTGAATATTATTATTATGAAAAGGATTATTGTTTACTCTCTCATCTAATTATTTTTGCATTATTTTGAAAGCGGAACAAACATGTGACTTATCAGACCTTTGCTACCTTCATCTGTTTAAAATGTTTTTCCTTTCAAGTATCTCAGCATATTTCAGACAACAATTCTGTTGTCACATGAGGATGAGCGAGGAAGGCAGAAGAGTTAAGACATACTCTTTTTCTTTGGATGGATAAACCTCTCCCAAAGAGAAGGAGATGATAATAATAATTTCCAATAAATTATTCTAATTTTGAATTTATTTTCCAAGCCCTGTATAATCTAGAAGTTTTTCAACAGGGATTATCAGAAACTCAGTCTTATAACAACAAAGAGGGAACAGCTTTTATATGTATGCATTTTTCTGCATACTTAAGTAAAAGTAACATGCAATCATTGCTACACAGGTGCAATGTTCTGATATTTATCTCTATTCACATTAAGTAAATAATTAAGTAAATATATTTGTTTTTAACTTATATGTAAAACTATATGTAAAAAGTTTTCTTTCCCATCGGAGTGTTAATATAATTTCCACTGACAGGGGCAATGACGTTGAAAAGTGAGGTTTCTCAATTTTTGACATGCATTACTTAAGGCAGCCTACTGGCATCTGTTTCCTATCAGTCTAGAGAAAAAAATATCCTCTTAAGGCTGTTTAAGGTTCTTTGCAGTAGCGTGGCATTCAAACTTGGTGCTCGAAATGGGGAACACGGAATCTGGGTAGCTGTGTAACTACACACAGCTGCAGATGGAAAACAACATGCTATTGGTTTGTATTTTATGTATCAGTTTGTGATGTAGCAAAATCTGTAAATGGTTATTCATGTTTGTCAAAAGGAAATGCTAATGGGATGTCAGACTCCTCAACCAGGAAGGGAATCCATTAAGAAAGGAGGGAATGAAGGTCCACTTTAATTATGTGAGCTCTGACTAAATGGGAATTAAGCCTGCAATGGTAAATGCCTTCCTAGTGAAATGGCAGATTTCTCAGCGGCTGCTCATTTTCACATTCCATCTGAGATGGGTGGTGAACTTGATTTTCTTTGCTAATAAACAAGGATGTTGTGCTGGAGTTTGTCATATAAAAGACTCCTGGATTCTTTAGACTTCAAGGAAGATTTTTACAGGCAGTCTGAAAAGTTGTTATGTGTGATGCCTGCCAATGTCAAGCTGCAGTCCAATCCTGCACAAGCACATAGGAACCTTAAAGGTACTGACCAAAATTTTTCAGAGTATTTACCAATATCTTGATTTGTGCAAAATCTCCGCTCGCAGAAAGGCAATAAGTGATACTTCGTCAGTTATGTGCTTATCATTGAATTATTAATTCCCTTCCCATTTCTTCTCTCACAACTCTCTCAAAATATTTTTATCCATTCACTGTCCCCAGTGTTATGCTTAGGCTGCAGCTTCCAGGGAAATCACCACCTTTTCATTCCCTCTTTGTGCCAGTCCCAAACACAGGCATTTTGATGTGATTTATTTTTGATATCTCACTAGTACAGTAATACAATGAAAAATGTAACTGATGAGGACCTCTGTTCAGCTGACAATTTAATGAGAGAGTTTCTGATCATGGTCATTTCATTAAAATGATTTTCTTCTGAAACGGGGAAGCAAGTGTTTGCATCTACAAAGATGAAAGACAGAGTACGAGTGTAAAAAATGGCAGAGATGATACTTCTCTGCATTTGCAATGTAGTACAAAACAAAGTGGCTCAGCAGAACTTTCATAGGCGAAATTATTCTTACTGTGCACCTAAAGTGTAATGACTCAGAACTAAAGGTCTGACTCCTGGCTATATCTTTGCAAAAGTTTACAAAGCAAAAATCAGGCACGGATATGTTTATTATTTGGAAGGGACTAAAAGGTGAATCTCAAAGCACAGCCAGAGGACATATCTAACCATAGCAAGTAAGTGTGTGTTGCACTTGCGTTTGGGTTGTTTCATTTAACTTCTCAACTTGTCTACAGGACCAATGGCAAGAGCACATGATGTAAAATCACATTTGCCCTGTAAAATGGGAAGTAATGGGGTGAATTTGACTCTAGGGAGTAACTGTATGTGGAGAGATATAGACATGAAATGAAGCAAAGTTATCAAGACAAACTCAAATATGTAGACCTTACGGTCTGCAAAAAAATCTGTCCACTGTCAGTAGCACCCCAAAGAGAACTTCTTTTTTCTTTTCTTGTTTTTTTTTTTTTTGGTAGAGTGTGACAGGTCTGTGATGTATAGCTTTTGTTTTAATGGGTGAGATCATGGACAAAGAGAAAATCATATTCTTTGGTAAGCTGTGGATGCATATCTGATGTCTTGATGCTGCTGCCAAGACTGTCTTTAAAACACATTAGTGCCTACTGAGCGCCAATTAAAAATCCCTATAATTGCAAATGTGCTCTCCATGTTAATGTTATTGATGAGAACAGACAAGAGAATGTGAAGTCTGGGAAAATGCAGTCAAATTCTTAACATTTTCCCCAATAAATCCTGAGTGAGGTACTGTCTAGCTGGCCAAGAAATAACAAAGTTCTTGAACTGTGCCTCTGCTCCCCACAAACTTGTTAAATATTTGCTCTTAAAAGGTCACAGTTGTGATCCATCAGAAGATTTGAAACCTCCGATTCTTAGGTGTATCATTATGGAGAAGGTAGCTGGGCCTGAGAAAGAGCGAAGGGCAGGGGAAGACAGCAGGTAGTCAAGCCTATTAGGACAGAGATAGTTCTGCATGGAAAGCACAGAATTTGTAGAAAAGAATAATCTCGAAAGCAAACCTTTACTTAGGTGCTTCTCTTCTATGCCTCAGAGACTTATTTTAGTTTCCCATTTGAAACTACTGAATAAATTCAAACTTTATTCAGAGAACATGAGATATTACATGTCAAGCTAGGACAAGATATACAGGACTTGGAGATCAAGCAGAATGAAGAGCAGCTACAGAGCAAGATATCAAGACTGCAGCTGCTGGATATCCAGCAATTTTTCTGCACGGACACGGGTCTCACATGAGAAAGGCTGCTGGTTCAGTCAGGGGAAGGGGAAAAATCTCCCAGGAAAACATTGCCAAAAGCTTACTGGAATAACTTTAGCAAGGAAGAAATATAGTTGTATATGCAACTTGAAGTTAGAAAGGATGTTTTTGCAGGAAATTAGGTGCTGGAGAAGATTGTTTTCCTTCCTGTGAATTGTTGAGAAAGTATAATCTATATGATCTTCTGGAGGAAGGGAGAGAGGAGCTGTGGATATGAGTTGTCCTCTCCTGCTTTTCGATCACACGAGCAAATCTGTGGTCCTTTATTCACCATTTCTGTGACTCGTATCGAAACACAGACCTATCCACTAACATATCCTCTCATCTTTCTTCCAACTGCTGCAACTTTCAGCTGTTGTGTGCAGAAGAGGTGAACTTCTGTAGCCTCTATGCCGTGGGCTTTTCTCAAGGCTTCTCACAGATGCTCTTGCTTCCTCATGCTACTGAGTTTTCATAATGCAGCTTCGTGTAGGAGTTAGAGTTGTCTTCTTTAGGAAATGAGCTTATAGCTGGGGATGAAATATTGCCATCTGTCACCCAAGTCTTTAATAATCATTTATTTTGAAGATGTGTTGAATGCTTTGGTGAACATCCAGTCACTCAACATTGATATTAGTTTTAGATTTTCAAGTGCTTTTGGTGTGCTATACTCCTTATCTCTTTGAATTACTGATTTTAGCAAGAGACATTCACTTAAGGAAAAAAAATGCAAGGTGTTGTCTCTTAGTGTTATTGCTCCCACCTGCTTTGATTTTGAAGCAATAATGCTTTGACATAGCTGACAAAATATTTCCCTTGGTATCTTTATAATCTGCACTGCCGCCATGATTCTCCATGTCTCACAGTGCACCTTTTTAGGTCAGCAGCACAATATCATTAACAAAAATTGACATCTTTTAGGAATTTGATGTCTAGCCCTATTTCACACCAGAGCCATGCTGACGCGCCCTGCTCTGCAGCAGTTCAGAACTTCCAAGACACTTCCTAGGTGCATATGTGGTCCTCATGGCCCTAATAATATTCATTGGATTCCTGGGGAATAGAAACTTACTGCTTTCTGACCTGTGCAATCTGTCAGTCACATTGCTTTAGAAAGCTGCCAGAATTGCAGAGGTGGCGAGCCTGCTATCTGTGCCTTTCCTCTCTGAGGTTTCAGAGACCAGCATATCTACCTTTAGTCTCAAATGCAGAAAATGCAGACTGTTATTTCTTTTTTCTTTCTTTCTTTTTTTTTTTTCCTCCCATGGCACAGAGTTTTCCTTGGTAGAACGCTGATAACAAAATGAAAAATCGTATTGTGGATGAACTGCAATTAGAAGTTAAGCTATATGTTTAACATGCCCACACTAATAACCCCAATGAAATGGATTATACATGCTGTTATCATTTATTTGTGCAGCCCAAATTCTTTTTTTTTTTTGTCTTTAATTCTAACATATTTGCTCTAATACAGAATAATACTGTTTGTAAGCTACGAAATCATGATTACATAGCTTGAGTCTGGTCTTTCCAGACAAGCCATCTGTATTTAGTTCTTTGTAGGCCAGATTAAAGTCTGTGTGACTTGACAAGAGATTTATTTATAAACGATTGCCTTAATACTATTTCAGTTGTAGAAGGACAACTAATGTTTATTTGATAAAGTGTATACTGAATCAGGTGAACTTAGCAACTCTGTTAACACTTTTTCTACTGTATAAGATGCAGGATGGTTGGAAGTATCAGCACAACAAGAAAGACTACATCAGCAGATAGTCCTTAAATACTACTGAGAATCCTTAAATGCTAGAGACAACATTTGAGGAGTTCTCTTTAGCCAAAGCCCTCCAATACCCCGTGCTACAAATCAGGTATGATGACTAGATATTACAGCAGCAAAATTAAGATGAAAATGTGATAAAAGAAATTAATAAGAAACCGTATAACTAAAACACCACTCTTGGCATGGCATCTGCATGTGTACAAGTGTAACAAATACAGTGTTTTCCTCTCCCATATCTCCTCTGTTAGTTCTTTTACATTCTGATAATACATCGTGAATATTTATAGTTGTTTTGTGGGAATGATTTGCAAAAATGAGAGGGTGTTCTATTTATTCTGGAACGAATTTGTTACAGGAGCTGAAAATTTCACCCTGGTCTATTAGTACTGATTTTAAAATAGCCATGCAGCTCTTTCACTAGTGAGTAAAAATATAAGGAACGTTGGAAATACACTTCTCCCTTTGCAGTGGTTTAACATCTCCTTTTGCAGATGTAATAGCTCTGTACAAATAACACAATAACACAGTGCTTTCCAAATGCAAACACTTGTTCCTCTTTCTTGTTTTCTTAGCACTGTTTGTTTAAAAAAGGTGAACTTTTCATAGTCTGTACTGTTTCATGCTGGAACTGTTGCCCTGCCTCAACTTTTCTCAGATGTCTGAATTACTAAGAAGTCTTGAAACTTTATACAGAAGTAGCTATAAATATTAAGGCCTTAGCATTTTACTCTGTTCTTGCAAGGATTTGTGCAATGCTTAATTTTGAAATCTTTTTTGAGTAAGATATTTTGCTTTGAATATAAAGCTATAGCATATATTTCAACAGCATTTCTTTTGTTTGTCTCCTCCTTTTCAGGAGTAGAAAATATCACAGCTTCTAGTGAGGATTTCTTCTGCAGAACTGATAGCCCAATATATTCCATTCATTTATGTATTATATTCATATTTTATCTAAGTCTGTGATGTCCCCAAGGTCTGAGCATCTGCTTTATGTGCTGGATTGGCTACTAGACTTCAGTGAAATGGGATGAGTGCTCAGTCTGTGTTTTATTTACATATAACTTCTATTTTAAGAGGAAGACCAACCTCCAACATAAAGCTGGGCCCACCAGTATGGGAATAATTTTGCCATTGTACTTTCACAACCCCATTGAAAATAGACCAGGCTGTTAAACAGGTAATATTTCAAGTGAAAACACATGGGAAGTTGCCTGTAATTATGGCTAAACAATGCATGTGGCAGCTCAGTATATGCAAAGAATAGTCAAGGCCTTATGTTGTTTCAACACCTGCTACTGTTCAACGTCTGCACTTTGATGGCAGCCGGCTGAACTGGCGCCAGGGAGAGTAACTGCAGACGATTTAGTTGCAGTAAGGGACAATATTACATCTGCACGCCATGTAGGTCATGGCAGAACCAAACAGCTGGGGCACAAATATTCCTTTCATGCCCCTCTGGGTTCAGTAATGCCGTGGGCTGCCGGCTCCGATGGCGTTTCCAGATGGTCCGCCCCAGTGGAATGGCTGGCCGGGCTCTGTGCATGCACATCAGCTGTGTTAGCAGCCAGCAAAGATGTGGGTCTCAGCGGGGCTGGGACGTTGTGGCAGATGCCACCTGCTGCTCAGCACGGGGGCTCAATGATTGATGCCATCCTTGGGATGCTATTGAGTCTCTTTGGTCAGATGGCAAGAGCAAAGATGTTAGAGATGAGGACAGTGTCTTCGAAAGAGCACACAGGTGGTTCATACTCGGCTTGTATTGTGACTTGGAGATGCATGAAGGTGGCAATCAAGCAGTAGCTTCATGTCACTAGGATTGCCCTTGTGCCCTGCAAGCAAAGTAACCTGTTTGTCATCCAGCCTTCACGTAGTTAAGTTTAGATCGTAGGTTAAAGCACCTGTGTTGGGAGCACAATTGCTCCCATCTGAGACAGTGGGCAAAGGAAAGAGAAACTGCTCCAGAGGTCTGAATGCCATCTGGAAGTATGAGGCTGTCTTTTTTTTGGGCCATATTTAGGAGATTTAGGACAGCCAGACTCTTAATATAGGCTTTTCATTTAACAGCCTAAATATAGGTAGGATGAAGCTAAGTTAGGTGTTTCTTTACCATACAGAATAAAAATCTCACGTGTCTTGTGTTGCCCTACACTTGTGGAAATGGTGGGGACTTCCATTTCAAAGATGTCCACAGTTCAGCAATGGCAAAACTGGAAGATGTATGTGCTGTCCTGAGAGTGATAAGGGATGTCATTTTTGTTGATGGTTGCCACTGCATAAACATAACAAGTACTGCCTCGCTTCCCTCTCTAAACACACCTGCTGGCTCCATATAAATGTGCATATATCTATTTATGGATATATATATGTATAGATACATATTTTTAAGATAACTCTCTGTTTCCTTCACTCAGTTCCCAAGAAAATTAAAGAACAGCATTTGTTTATTTGTCATATCTTTCCCTAAACATTGATTAGCCTTTGAAGAGCATGGATGGAGCTGCTACCTCTTACACTGCCTTGCAAACTGGCAGAGATTGAGGGTGATCTCCAGGTGACAAAAAGAAAAAAAAAAGAAAGAAAAAAAAAGGCATTGGTTTCTCATTTAGAAAGAGCATGTCAAGAAGGTAGCCTCAATTTCTCACTTGAACTGGCAACCTACCTAGGAGCATCCACCTGAAAATCTCCGGGAGAGTGCATGGGAAAACTGCCCCCTGCTCAGGTGGCTGAAGCCAGATGGCAGAAGAGCAAACAAGAAGCAGAAACACGTATTACTCCTGAGCTATGAGGAATACACAAAGTAAGATGAATACACAAAAGTACATTACGAGAGTAATTCTTGCAGGAAATAGAAGTGAAAGTGGCATCAGCTGGTCATTACAGGGTGAATATTTTGGGGAGCAACAGCTCTCTCGAACAACCCTTCGAAAGGATGAAGGTGTTAGGGGGTTTCTGTGAAGGTGGTCATTTCTGTCTAACACCAGTGCTGTTCTTCAAAGAAAATTTGACTTTGAAGGCACCACCTCCATATAATCAACACCAGCCCTACACATCATGTATGGATGACAAAACTCCCCCTTCTCTGTAGTGGAGGGAAGAAGCTACACTGCTGTAGGAGGACACTGAGTCACTGCTGTAAATGTGTGAGATCCCACAGCAATCTGGGAAATAAATCCCCTGCAGATATTTACAGCAAACCTTGCACTGCCCGGTGCCTGGGGCACCAGCTCTTCTGGCTGTTTACTGAGGACAGGGCTCCTCTGCCTGCTTGGTTGGAGTGGAGAGGAACAAGGAGGTTGCATGACACAAAAGCCAACTTTTTAAAGCAATGGAAAGGTGGCAGAAAGATGACAGCAGTCCTCAGGAACATTTTTGCAACATCTGCTCAAAAGAAAAATACATTTCAACAAAGCATTTTGTTCACTTAGTTTATATGATACTAGGTAAATTGGATTGCTGCTGCAAGCTAGAGAACATACTTCCCTTTGATTCACCAGGCTAGTGGCAGTAACAATTGTAAGCAAAAAACAGGAGCTGCCAAGAAATGTCTCCCTTCTGCTCAGAAGCATTAGATTTTATGAAATGGTATTTTTATAAGGGGAATATTTCTAGTGGGAGTTTTCAATGGTAAACTTCAAAATAAAATTTCGCTTCACAAAATTACTCTGCATGTCAGTTTTTAAAAACAAAATTTTGGAAATTAATTTCCTTTCCTTTCTCTTTTCCTTTCTCATTTGTTTTTAGCATGGAATACAAGAAGATAAATGCCCTTGATTGCTAATGTATTTAATTTTCTCTTTGATAAAATAACTCTGAAAATGAATTAACTTTTAAAATGGGTTTTTCTCACTCTTTTGTTCTCTACAGCGGCAAAAGGGGAGAGATTGGAGAAAACTGAAACCCAGTTAGAAAATATCAGTTTGGATTAGAGTTTTTGAAAATTTCCTATGATGTTTTTAAAAGGGAATACCAGTGTTAAGTCATTTTTTTCATTCTCACATAGCAGCCATTGTGCAGGGCTGTTGGGATCCCTGGGGAATGGCGACTGCAGATGCTGCTCACATTGCAATACTGCACAAGCACTTGGGCCACAGTGCATGGCTCCTTAAATGGTCTCAGCCAAGGCTTATATATGTTTTGCAGCCAAATTATTCAGTCCTAGTCAAGATTTTATATGCTTTCATCTTGTTAAATGATATAACTTCCCAGTATTGCATGCAGTTTCTGTGCACGCCCTTCTTCCTTTTAATTCACAGAAGCAGGAAAATTCAGGGTGGATTCAAGAAAGATAATTCCTCCAACTCACCTTTGCAAACTCTACTCCACCTGTGGCACTTGGATTTGAAGTATTAGGGCTCTCAGCACCACCCAGTACTGTTCTATGTCAAGAGACCAATAACATCAGGAGAAATAACACAACAAATCTAATTAAAACTTTCCTGAGCATTGCCTGTTTCAAAGGCTTCTGCCCTCTTCCCTATGCACACTTGTCCTACTTCAGTGCTATTTTCTGAAGCAGCAAAAGAAAATTTACAGAATAGTTTATTTTTCTCAAAATGTTTTCCTCAAAATGAGGACAATTAGCAGACTATTGTTTAATTTGTTTATACATGTAAAGCTCCTCAATCTTCCTTTCCAAACACACACTTTATTTTGTATTGCCTTTTTTTTTTTTTGAGCATTCCCAAAAGGCAGCTATTCTAACTAATTTATTAATGTGCAAATGCTTAAGCACAAGATCAAACTGTGAATTCATTTTACTATTGTTTGACAGTAGTTTGGCTGAATAGCCAATTAAATAAATTGCTTGAATATATGTTCCAAATCTCCTAATTCTCCAGCAAAATAAGTTAAGAAGACTCTGAAGGCCCATAGGGAGGGTTTAACTTACTCAAGAAATCCACATTTAACCTTTTCTAAGGTAAAACCTTCACACAGATTAGTAAACGGCTATTTTCCTTTTATGATTTTGCCATTCTTCCATTTCTCACCAGGCAGAACGACTCCCAATAGATATTTTCATAGTGTTAAATTCTCCATTTCTACAACACTTTATTCAAATGGCATCTCAAAGCCTTTAGCAGATGACTCAATTATGTGCTGGCAAGTGAACATCATATAAGTGCAGAGCAAGAACATTGTGTAAGACATCCACGTTTACTTCTTGTTATTGTCAGGTTTCTTGCAGAAGAATCTTAAAGGTTCTCTTACAACAGCAGAAATGCAAATGCAGACTTTTTTGCTTTCACTTTCCAGGTCCTGAGCTATCGTCTGTCTCTCTCCCTCTCTCTTTCTAGGCCAAGGCCTGCTATTTGCCTCTGTCAGTCATCAAAATAACACAGGATCATGTTTCATGTATTAATGTAGGTTTTTCCTACAAGTCAGAAAGGTCAGGAGAAAAACAAGGGAATTTGAAGCGTCTGTCACACACAGGCTTCTCTCTCTGAAGAAGAAAATGAAAATTGTACTAGCCTCTATGACAATAAAAAGTCAGAGAATCTTTAATGCTCTTTTGTACTTTTATTGCCTGAGACAGTGAAAAGGCACAGAATTTTTTTCTTTTAGGATCTCTGAATTCAGTTTAAAATCTGGTGGCCCAGATGTCCTTGGGCAACATGAAGACCCTGGTGGGCTGGAGCTCCTGGTTGGCACTGTCACCTCCTTCATCTCCGTGCTGCCCTTCATCCCTCCAGCTTCTATTTCCCTCTCCCTCAGCACAGACGTCAAGGCCCTTTCCATCCTTGGGGAGGATCTGGCAATAATATTGCTAACACACTCCCCTTGGCAGCATGGACACATCTCCACCCACAGCTTAGCAGAGCAAGGGCGCTTTTAAAAGCAGCTTTTTTTGCATTATTTCTTGTGAAGCTAGCTGAAGTCTGCAGTGAAAAAAAAAGCCATTTCAAAAACCTTCAGAAGCTTGGGCTTAAATAAAGCTCTTTAAAATGATGAGCAGTTTTTGGCAGAGAGATGGGAGTCGCTTGTGGGCTTGTTAGGTGTGCTGAGTAGCAAATGAAATTTGTGAGCTTGAAGGGCTAATACTCAAGCAACCAGGACCATCTCCGTAGTGACCAGTGTCTGCATGAGAGCAAAGTCTTCAGGAAAGCTCACTATTTCTGAAAGCCTATGGACATACATCTATCCCCGCAGCGAACATCAGCCTTTCCTTGTCCTGTGACACCAGAATCACGACTTGTCTGCCAGCTGAGGACTTGCACATGGGGTTGTAACTGCCATGCAGACACTCTGCTTTTGTGCATAATAGAAATTAAATCTGTAAGAACCATTCAAAATACGAAAATATGCAACAGGAAGGTGAGCATGGTCAGGTTTTGTGTTCAGAAAAATAATCAGCTAATTTCCTAGGAATGCCATGTACTGCTGAGCAACACATGTTTTTAATCCCAGTGAGAAGTGTTCAAAATGGACCTAATCATTTTACATAGTGGAGCTTAAGAGAATGCTATACATATGGTAAAGAAAATCAAGCCTTATGTAGTCACAGCTGTCAAGCAACAGCTAGTCTAACATATAAAAAGTCAGAAGTTAATCCCCAGAAATGAACGCCCCACCAAACAGTATGACAAGATGCCATCTCCCTTCTCTTTTGTTTAAGCTGGTGAGAGTTTGCAGTGTAATCTCAATGTCATGAGCTTCAACAGATCGAGGAAAAAAACTCCTTTTCTGATATAACAAATGGGTGAACAATTATTAAAAACTGTATGAATATTCACACACAAAGCCGACCTTATCTGTTTATGGGATGATGAGAAAAGTTCGTTTCAAGTCTGAAATTTAATTCATCTTGAATCATTTAACACTTCAGTATGATGTTCTTAAAACATTGTAGAATTATGTTTTCTCTCCGTGTCATAATAACAGTGGACAAGGGACCAACTTGTGAGAAAAGGCATCATCAAAAGTAAAAATAAAGGATGTTTTGAGAGAGTGAACTAGTGGTGCTCAGAACTGCAGGGATAGAAGAGGACATAAATCTTTGAAAGCTAAAGGGAAATTTTAGGAGCTTAGTTTTAGGGCTGTGGCACAAAATATTTGGGTCCTCAGAGTTATGCCGTGTTTACAACTTCCTACTGATTTACTTATAAGGTCAAAATTATGCGCTGAAAAACTGCTTAACAGGGAATACTCAGTATGTAGATTAGTAAATTATGAAGAAATGTTTGAACATGTTGGCCCCAATCCATTTTAAGGGATGAAAGCATTTGTTATGGAGCAGGTTTTTATTCCAAACAGCTGCACAGAATTTCTAAAGGAGACCTTGGGTAGGATTTTCAAGACTTTACAGAGCTCTAGTTTTGTTCCTTCTAAAATTAATACAGATTTTACCATTTATTTTAGTATGGACTATTAGATGAAGGCCTTTTAAAACAGTCTGTTCTTTGTTGTTATGAAAACTCCTCTCTCTTGGTGATGAGGGTGGAGACTGCAGGAACCAAGGACCAGCAAGACCATACGATTTTCTGAATCCAAGCTCTTGCTGTTACAGCATATGCCTAACCATATCGTGTGTCATCCCTAAATCAGCTCTATTTCTTGCCTCTTTGTGTTGAAAAAAAAATCCTGGTACTGTACTAGGACTTCTTAACTACTGGTCTTTTTAAAAGTCATTGTGTTCCACTTACTTAACTGGAATTTAAAAAATTAGACTGTCCAAATTGACTCAGGTATTGCTACCATTTTTACCCGACATTGCCTAGTGATACAAAGTTTAGTAGCAGACCTTGGAGATGGTTCCATCCTCAACAGCACCCAAAGACCCTCATCCACATCCCTCCTTTCAAAACTTAAAAAATATTTAAATGATCAGGTATGTTAGCACTCAATACTTAAGACACACAAGCTACACTGTATCTTCCTGGCAAACATTTCTGCTTTGGCAAGTGTACAAAATCTAAAGAACGTGATTTTCGGAAACCATCAGCTTTTTTGCTGAATCTTTTCTTGATATCTTTGATAGACTTTTCTTTAACACGAGTTGGGGTCTATTGAAATATTTTATCTTGAAAGTCTTAGAAAAGATATTTGGAAATAATTTTATGCTGTCTAAATATGTTGAAGACCTCAGTGTATAGTTATTGAATACTATTTATTTATTTATTTATTTATTGAAAGCTGTCGTATACCCAGGGAATAGAGGAATCATTTCATGGAACTTGGAACTGAAGGAATAAGAAACCAATTCAGTAAAATATCTTTGATCTGCCCTCTGTGGAGAATTCATTCAGTCCTAAGTTGCCGTGTTAGGTCTGTGTTTTTATACAATTCTGAAGTTCTGTTCCTCAGAAATTAATTTTCTCAATTTGGAAGGAACTGAATTACTGCTTTCCACAGCAAGTAAATTCTCCTTTAATGTGGGTCTGAATTATGCATTCATTTTACTGTGATGGTGATAGGCTGTTGAGAAAAGCTCTACAGTATCAGATATTTCAAGTCAGAGTCGTAATTTAAAATAAATTTAATAGTAATAAATGTCTGTAATTTTAACAATGCATACTATCAGGCATATTGGTGACTGGTGATAAAAAATAAAAATAAATCCTCTTTTATGCGATTAGCTCTTAAAGCATATTACTATATTAATGGTCTGTACATTCTATCTGTTTTTCTTGGGTCTTCAAACCTGTTCAACTCATTGCTACACCTCTGCAACCTTGCAAATGAGGTCAGCTCTATTAGCCTCTAGAAAACCAACAATCCCAAGGCAGCTTGACCACTGTTTCTTTGCTGTTAGAGTAATTAGGCTGGGCATTTTTTTGCCCAGTTCTCCTGCACATTGTTTTTCTGAGGCAAGCACAACGATGTACCATTTGGTTAATATTATTAGATTTTTTTCAGGTATCTAGCTGTGAATTACTCTCTCCACTCAGAAATACTGTTATAAAGCACTTGGACACTTAAGAAATTTCGTATTTGCTTTCCAAACAAGCATCAACTTGTACAATCCACCCAAAAAGTGCAGATCAGCTCTCCCTAAAAGAATAAGCCATAGCTTACAAGGCATAATTCTCAGTTGTGTTGAGCTGAAAAACATTTCTATATTAATTTTAAGCAGCTGTAAGGACTGGTCATAGCTGGAGAGGGAGAATAATGCCAAAGTGGGTTGATGATACATTCTTTATGAAAGAAAAAATAAAGGAAAAATATTGTATTTGTATGCTGCAGTTGTTCCATGTTTTGCACACAATGAGAACTCCATGGCAAAACATAACAAGCAGCTATTGTACATCTTCACATGAAACAGTGCTGCAGTATTTTCTGACTCTTAGGAAATTCATATTTAATTCCCAGACATAAAAATCTCATTAAGCTCAAGCTAATGTTGATAGCAGAACTCAGCCATTTAAATGTGGAGGGGAGTTTACAGGGAGTTTGCAATTGTCTTCCAAACAAATCCTAAATCTGGATGTTATAGAATTAGAGTGAGAGGAAAACAAGAAATGTGAAGGCATGCCGGAGATGAGGCACAACCCCAGGAGACCATCCCTAGGGAGACCGTTTACAGTCACCCTGTGGATTTTCTAATTTGTGATGGGCTCACCGCAACCTCCAGCAGCCTGCAGGCAAGGATATGAAGGGAGATGGCATAAAGTATCCTGTGCTCTGGGCACTGTCTGTGCACAGCTGACATTCCAGCCCAGGTTTAAAAAAAAAAAAATCAAAGGATTTGGTTCTGAAAAGACCATGCAGTTCTACTCATACGAAGAGAAGGAAAAAAAGCCATACAACCTACTTTTAAGAACTGTGAATAGGTTCAGGTTGCTTTGGAGTCCATATACTATCTCCCTCTTTTTTTTCTTTTTTTTTCCTCCTTCTGCTATTTTACCAGCTCTTCTTCCTCTCGGGATGATATGCCTCATAGTCCTTAGTGAGGTCAGCAGGAGCTGTGAAGGCAGACCTTCAGACGAGGTAAATTCATTTACCCTCCCATCAAGCTCTGACCCACTCCTGCCTGTGCTCATTCTTTTGGCAGCCAGACACTACTTGATATGATCTGATTTGGTATAATTGTAGCTGGTCTGCTTTTGCGAGGTAGGAGGATTTTAAAAGGTTGTTTTGCAGAACTTATTTCTGGAGGGGAGCATGTTTGTGCCAGAAAGGGCAGCCACACAGAGTCACATAAACATTTAATGCTGTTAGCTGCTGTGGAAGGTTGGCATTTTTGATTCATGAGGAAAAAAAAAAAAAAAAGACCAATTAATTTCCAACCAAGATGGCAAAAGCATTTCCGTGTAAATCAGCACCTCCCTCAAGCCCTCTTGAGCTGAAACGTGAGCATTTGGGTATCATCTCTAACTAAATCAATGAAGTTACACAGCCTTCTAAAATTAGACTCCTGCAAAACATACCCCTTCCCCAGGGTAGGTCACTGCAGTCTTCAGTTTAGTGACCCTTTTCTGCCCAGAATTAGAGCAGGTGACAAGTGAAATTAATCTTTTGCTTTTTTTCATGTTCTTTCAGGATACAGATCAGACTCAGGGGACATGGCTCCATGCCTCGCTGCATAGCCCTGCTCTCGCTGCTCTAACCAAGAGCTGCCTGTACCTGGGGAGAGGAAAGCAAGGCTGAGGCTGGAGCGCTCACACTCATTTTATGAGGTCTCAAGCTCATGGTGAGATTGCAGCATAGGGAGGGAGCTGAAGGGTGCTCTGCCTCGTGGCTCAAGACCAGCCTTTTGTACCTCTTCTTACCATTGTACCTATGGCATAAAGAAGAGGAGAGGATGTCAGTGCTGCATAAATCTTGAGCTGCCCTTCTTTGCCTTCAGCAAGAGAAGAGTCAGCTGTGGAGTCTTTTAATGTGCAAGTGTGACAAAATGAATTCCGAGCAAAGTCCTCCATGTTTTAATCTTATTCTGCACTATGTATTTGAAAAGAGAGGAGAAAAAAAAATCCAACTCTGCCAGATACTGCGGAGGAGGAAAAAGGTATGAATAGAGCGATCCAGCAGCAGCAGCTACAGTCGTGTTTCTGCTTCACATTATAAGCCGCTTGTAAGCAGGATTTTTATCTATCATCTCAGCTGTAAATTGTGCAGGAGCAGGGACTCCCATACCCAAGGGGTCTTCTGCTTTTTCCCCTCACCCACTTATCTTGTATTGAGAGAGCTAAAGGGGTATGTAACATGTTTTTAAAAATACATTTTAAAAATGCAGATGCTGCATTTGCATGCAAACAGAAATGTCAGTACATCACCTTTGGCGTATGTATGAGAGGGCTGAGATTTAAGTAAGCATGTAAGCATGTGCACCGGCCTCTTCTGGAGCTACATGACTGCTTTTTAGTTTCGAGGAAGTAGTCCTTTCACACAGGATGGAGACTGTTCTTAAAAGTCAGAGCTGTGTATCCTCTAAAGTCTCTGATGGCTCATTCTGTTTCCACTTTCTTTCTGACCTAGTGTGAGTATATGTAATCTTTCTTAAGATCACCTGGAAGACTGTGATGTTCTTGAGCATGCTCATGTCAAATCTGGGTTATGAAGGATCATCCGTTATAAGAAGCCTTTGGTTTTTGTTGGCACTTGCAAATTTTATTCTGGAGGTAGTCATGCACTATTCTCTTGCCTTTCCCATGCATACATTTAAGAAATATTTCAAGTACCCCATTGTTTTTGAAGCAAAGTTCTAACAGAAGATTAGTTTCTAACTTACTCATGTAGCAGAGCAACAGAAGAACCAAAAAACCACTGCTGTATGAAAACTCCCTGTGGTCTCCCTCCTTGCAATAGCAGGGACTTACATAACACACATTCAGTTCAAGGTCGCTTGAAGCAGGTATGGTTTTCAGTAGGCTTCAGAAGCAGCTTAGCCTTCATTGGTTTAAGTACAAATAATCATGAATTGAAGTTTCCTGCAACTAAGTACAGAAATACTCTGTAATAAATCTGTAAAAAAAAATTACTAAAGAGTTGGAAGACAAACACATCAATAATATAATAAGTTTAAGAAATCCATTTACACTCTTCACACTGCTGTGCATTTTTAACACCTTCCTTCCTACGGCAAGTGGTCTGAGGTGTTTCTACTCACTGTTTGAAAAGTGAGTGCTATTTTCCTAGACGTTTTCAGGGCTCCAGTTGTAGGTCAGGTATTGTCATTCTCAAGTGCTAGAGACCCCTCTGCAAGAGGGTGAGAGCGCTCAGGAGTTCACAGGAGTTATAAGAATCAGAAACCGAAATTCAAAGTTCAGTCATGAAGTGCATGGATTTTCAGCTCCCCAAAGGTCGTCGCATGACATTGGTTGGCGCATTTCAAGACTAATTCTACCACACTTGGTATACTGAGCAGGTAAAATCCTGAGCTCCTGCATGCAGGCTTGAAAAATCCCGTGACTTGTTCTCCAGTAGATTTTAGATCTTTCCACTTCTCCTTCTTTCACTTTCTTTTCTCAGTTTAGGAGGGAGCAAGGGGTGATCAGTGACAACACTTTGAAAGTTACACTCACCTCGAGAACCTGCCCAATTATTTGCCCTGCTGTTTTGGGACCATCAAGGAACCCATCCAGGATGCCAGAGTGTTTTGAGCAAGGCTGGTGGAGCAGCACTAGCTCTCCACT
>NW_010585148.1:546938-569366 GCF_000705375.1 Tinamus guttatus
GAGGCCGGCAGCCAGCAGAAGTCACTTCCAGATTGCATCTTCAGGACCATGCACTTCCAAAAGCCCTAAGACTTACAGCTGCAGAACATTAGGAAATTGTAATTACATCTTAATTACATGTGAAGCTAGTGGAGAGGATGGCTAAACTGTGGTGTCACATTTTGATATGTCAGCTGTATTAAACCAGCGGCTTTTCTTACTGAACCATCCAAATGAATGTCAGCAAAATCAGTAATATACTTTTATGTTGAATTATCCACGGTTTTAAGATTAAGAAAGAATACTGTGGACATCTAAAGATAGAGGGAAAACCTGGGATTGAGTTCTCCCAGAGTTTGACTTAAAACCTCTCTAGGTGGAAATGGAACTAGGGGTGTTTGGTGCTAGGCATCCATCAACTGAATATGTCCTATCTGTGCAGGCGAGTGTTAAGGCTGTTTGAAGCCATTGCTGAAGAAGTGAAGTACATTGAAAAGCCTTTATTCAACAATTACATCAGGAACATGATGGATTAAAATAGATTTCCTGACTGGGTCAAGGAACAAGGCTTGCTCCTTCTTTCCCTTTGTATCATGAGGCCTTCCTTTAACAAGTTCCTAAAATCACATTACTAAGATCTCTGTTTTGATTTTTCAAGTCTTGTGCTTATGTTTGGAGAGAAAAGCTTACCAATATGCATTTTAAGCTTGACAACATGCACCTTAAGGTCTCAAACTTGGAAAAGTAAACCAAATACATCCCTCCAGTTCTAATGTCTGACTATTTTCCATGTCCACTACCTTGACAAACTTGAGCTGAACAGGTTATGCTTGCTGCTATAGACACCTCAGGACAGCGAAGGCTGTCCACAGTGTGCAGTATAGGAGCAAAGTGAGCTTTGCAGAACGTGGCCAGGGCTGAAAGACACATAAAGGACATTTGTTATGGTTAAACAAAGCTGTTTGAGTTATATTTTAATTTACAGGGCTGATGGGGTGTTTTAAGCAAAGCACCTGATGCAAAGCAGAGCCTCCCCATGCTCCACTTCCCCGGGGATTTAGAAGGAGCCTGCTGCTGTTTTTCAGCCTGAGCTCTTGCCTCCCTGGGCTGTTCCTAACATTCCTCTCTGTTTGTCTTTTCTCTATTCTCTTCCTTGGTTTTTCTTTTGTTTTTCTTTCTTTCTTTTTTTTTTTTTTTGATCCTCTCTTGCTTGTACATCACTTTTCAGGCCTTACATTTCTGGTGCCACCATTAAACCAACCTACTATGTGACATGAAGGTTTAGCTTCTGGCAGCAGTGACAATTTATTTTAAAAAAAAACATCTATTGAATACTGATTAAATAGTAATAATCTTTTGGTAAATCTACCAGGGCATCCTCCTTGACAAAAGGAGCAAGGAATTAATCTCTGATATCTAAGGGGCTGCTTAATCTTTAGAAGCACAGTTCAATGCTGCAAGGTTGCTGTGTGCAGAAGGTCAGGATTTGGTTCAAATTGTGAAGGGAACTGTAAATCCTGTCTGTAAGTTACAGTTATTGAGCTGTGGCATCGCCTGGCACTGTGGGAACTGCTCAGAAAAATGTGCAAGGCTCCTGTTAGAAGGGGATACATTCAGCAGAACCAACATACGGTGAAAGAAGTGACGTTCTTTTTATAATATCAATGTAGACAGAATCAACAATGGAAAAAACAGGAAAATTCTGTCTGGAATGGTCTCAGAATCATTGTCTTGATAAGCGACTATGTAATTACCGCTACCTCTCATAGGAAAAAATTGCTTTGTAGCAATTAATATTATCTTATTCAGACGTAACAGCAATAATAGTACAAGAAGTAGCAATGATAATAATTCTTTGCTTACACATACCTTAACAAAGCTTCCCTTCAGCAGATGTTCTTAGGCTTGAGCCATGGTGTATTTTTTTTATGTCAAGCTCAGATAGCTTGGACTAATAAAAAAATGTATGTAATTATGTAATAATGTAATACATGGCATTTTTGACCAGCATATCTCGATTTTTCTTTGCCGTTGGCAAAACTCTGCCTATATGAATTTTCACTACATGCTTCTCTCCGTGAAAAAGATTATTCTACTCAGATGCTAGGGACAAACAGCAGGGATTTGCCACTTTATATCTTGAAGTGTGGATATTTTGGAGTTTGAATATACTGCAGAAAATGACACGCTGATATGATCTCTCTAAAAAGCACTTATAATGTTTGCCACTACCAGAGACAAAATACAGGGCTTCATGATGGCTGATCTGATCCAGAATGTATTTTCTGTGTTATATAATTGCTTTGTAGATGCTATAAGGACCAAATCTGCATGAACACTTTGAAGTCCTCCAATGAAATACTTGTTATTCTCATTGCAGCAATCTCCAGATGGTACTGTTATGGTCTTATTCAGTATGCACATGTTTTGCAATGCTTCCAAGAATTGTTTCCAAGTATTGCTTTTTTCTGTGTTGAAGAATTCTTGTGGTTTGTTTAGATGCAAGTTGCTGCAAGCTGCAAAGGAGTTTTTGGGTGGGTTACAGATTATGTGTTGAAGCAATGTTAATAGTTGTTGCAGTTCATGACAAGGGTTCTTACCTGTGTGCTGCTTAGTTTGTGACTGGATGTATAGGACCAATAAATCACATGCCTTTTCCCCATTTTTCACATGTTCTCCCAAAAACCAGTACAGTAAGCAGAATTTCAAGAACTGCTGTGAGGGGGGCAATATAGTTGCTCAGTCTCGTGTTTTTTCAGCCTCTGGTGTTTTCAAATCACATTTTGTGATCTTGCACTTGCAGCAGGCGAGTGATTGGAGCAATTTCTTGCAGACTGCTTATTGCAGTTGCATTCCTCCTTTTGCAGGGTGAGCGTGTTGCAGGGGGAGACCTGGGCTGCCGTGGTGTGAAATGCACCAAAAATGTAGGGATTTCATGGAAGAGTCTCCACAGATGCAAATACCAGTTGTCCAGATGTGTCTCTGAAGGCTGTTTACCAGTTCTGCAGGCTTTCATATTATAGAAGCATACGCATCAGCCCTGCTTTCCCTAACAAGGCATCCTTCGAGTATCAGCAGGGCTGTCACAAGGGATATCTTCTTAGTTCTCAAGTCATTTATACTTATGTCAAAAGCTCAGGAAACCTTTGTGTACATTAGTGAAAGACAAGTTCTGGAAAGGCTGTCAAGTGGTAAAGAACTGCTGAGCTCTTCAAAAACCAGATGTAGGCAGATAACATCTAGGTCTGCAGTCACTTTACATTTCAGACCTTCATGTAAGTATAGTGCATGCGAGCTGGCTAATAAGACTCTTTCTTTCCGAAGAACATTTTGTTATTGCATAGACATTTGCTTTCACACGTGCACTGCATCTGCAACATACCTGCACAAAAAATCCATAAACTGAAATTCATGGAGGAGAGCATGGGAGAGAGGGAAGGAGTGATCAGGTGAGACAGCTTAAAAATCTCTGCTTTCTATAACTTGTACCATCAGCCTTTATTTTATGCACTGAGTAGTGGGAAACATCTTGCCCAGACTCACATCTGTAGTTTTAACTGCAGCTGCTTTTTGTATTAGCTAGCTGAATCTACTGTTGCAGTGCAAGACTAGTTTTGGATGGAAATGCATTGCAGTTATCAGGCTACATACATTTTTGGTTAACCGTCCTGATGAGTGTTCAGGATTACAAAGCATAGTTTAGTATTGGAGGTGCTCAACTTCCTCGTAATGGCAGCAATAGCACAGTCCTCTAGATGACTGTCCAAATCTCTTCCACACATCTTTTTTTTTTTTTTAAAAAAAAGCCAGAATATCTCCAGAGCTTGTAGACCATTGTAGTTCACATACAAGATATACTTTTCTGCAGAGTCACGTGTGTTCAGGTTGATTTTGCAGGTAGATATTTCTCCAGGAAAAATGTCTCTATGATTATAGGGACATTGTGCAGCCCATGTCTGGAAGCCAGATTTGGTACATAGTTTGGAAACAAACATGGAAGAAAACAAGCTTATCCACCCCATCCTCCTTGTGGTGATGTGGGTGTTGCACGTTGTTCTCATACTAGACATGTGAATAGGTCTGTAAATTGAATGGTCCATAATTATCTCTTAAAGTAAATCACAAATATGATTTTTTCCCCCACATCAGTAATTACTTTCAGATTTGGCTAGTCGGCTTATTTCACACTCAGCCTATTCACTGTCATTGATCTGGCATAACGATGTCCACACAGACGTATGAGCTTGGATACATCTGTGGGGAAGGGGACTTCGGGGCTTTAGAATAATTATCTAACACATGAAAGATTTAGGTGATACAAACAAAAAGCAGGCAGTTATTCTTAAGCTGTAATTCAAATGAAAGAAGCTTGTTGCCTAAGTTCCCACAAGAAATTTTCCAAAAACGTAGAAAAGTAAGACATCCATGGTACTCTATCCTCTCCCCAAATCAAAGGAAAAGCAACTCACACTGGAGATGAATTTTCAAAAATACTTAACGTGACTCTGCCAAAGGATGTACACATGCCACACTGAAAAGTGTGATTCTGGCTAGTTTATTTGCTGGTCAGGTGCCTCAGCCCCCCAACATGTTCAAGGTGAACTCTGTCTGGAAGGTCTCATGCAGCTTTTATAGCTTTTGTATGGTGCTTGCAGTGCCAGAGCGTATTCAAACCTAGTTCATGGTCTGTGATCACATCTGCAACAGCAAGCAGACCTACCCTATAGCAAAAATGAACAAAAACAGATGTCTGGAAAATAAAAGAACTAGTGCTGATCTTGGCCATAATTTCTGAGGAAGGAGTGTAAAGTCTTCATTTATCAAAAACATGTACTGGTTTAGAAGGAAATCCGTTTCAGTATAACTATGACTGTAGTGCAGCATGGTCTGCATAATAGTATGAGATAAAATTTTAGGATGTGTGGGTTAAATCTGCCTTGTCACTTTACATGGCTTAAGAAAGTAAAGGAGGAGATCCAGATCTTATAGGAATAATTTATGCCAGCTAAAAATGTTACTGTATGCTGGATAGAAATGCTAATAAAAGTATTTTTCCCATTGCAGAATAAAAGTGAGTGGCTTACTGTAAGTTCAGAAATTTAATAGTTCTATGGAAGATACCTTGACCTATAGCTAGGTAATTAAAATAATTTAGTCTCAGCTGTGGACCATAAGTAATTAAAGATAAATCCCCTAAGTTCCGCAGAAAATCTAACCCCTAAATAAGAGGACCTCCAAATTTCATTCAGGTCAATCTGGTTGTTAAACTGACCTGTTGCTAGTGCTGCCGTTTTGCTGGGACTTCTCTGGAGTGGGCGCGTGGAACACAGTTTCTGTGCTAATCTCTCCCAGAGACCAGCAATAAAATGATTTTGCTCTCAAAAGGGGATCTTCCAGTGCTTTCAAAAGGCACAATGTGGTTTTCTCAAGTGGGCATGCAAAGCGGGCCAGGTTCTGATTCTTAAACCTTAACCATTTTCTGTATCTTTTTTTTTTTTGTTGTTAGAGGCACAAATGAGGATGTGGTGCTGGAGTGTCAGCACAGTGGTCACGTATTGAGGGAGAAGGCAGGATTGCTACTTTGCTCTTCTGATGTAGATAAAGACAAAGGTGTTGGAAGGGTAAGGACAGAATTCCCATGGACCATACCTTAATTCAGGTCCTGTGGCTTCATGTTTCCTTGTGACTGAACATAGGACTTGGGATTCAGACATAGAATCATAGAATCACAGAATCACAGAATGGTTGAGGTTGGCAGGGACCTCTAGAGATCACCTAGTCCAGCCCCCTGCTCCAGCAGGGGCACCCAGAGCACGTGGCACAGGGTGGCATCCAGGCGGGTTTGGAAGATCTCCAGAGAAGGAGACTCCACAGCCTCTCTGGGCAGCCTGTGCCAGGGCTCTGTCACCCTCACAGGAAAGAGGTTCTTCCTCACATGGAGGTAGACCTGCCTATGTTTCCCCTCGTCCTGTCACTGGCCACCACTGAGAAGAGCCTGGCCCCATCCTCCCTACAATCACCCCTCAGATACTTGAACATGTTAATCAAATCTCCTCTCAGTCTTCTTTTCTCCAGACTAAACAGGCCCAGCTCACTTAGTCTTTCCTCATATGACAGATGCTCCATTCCCTTAATCATCTTCGTGGCTCTCTGCTGAACAGGCTGGACAGACAACATCCACAGCTCTTTCATCATCCATCCAACCGGTCATCTCCTCGTAGAAGGCTATCAGGTTCATCAGACACGACTTTCCCTTGATGAATCCATGCTGACTACTCCTGATCACCTTCTTTTCCTTGACATACCTAGAGATGGTCTCTACGATTAGCTGCTCCATCACCTTTCCAGGGATGGAGGTGAGGCTGAGCAGCCTGTAGTTTCCTGGGTCTTGCCTCTTGCCTTTTTTGAAGACTGGAGTGACCAGCTGACCAGCCCATACTTTTTTGATAGTATGAAGTGTAGAAAACTGTCTGCCCTTATTGGCTGCTCAATCCTCTGTGATATTTTTCTGCTTTGTTTGCTGTACCTTTCTTCATAACTATTAGCTGTAAACTTCTTTTCTTGATCCACTCTGAACACTGCTCAGAAATTGTAAGAGAACTGCGGCAACTCAGAGGTCTCTTTTCTCAAGCTGAACGAGCTAGACCAGAGATCATCACTGAAGTTTTTTAAGTTAGCATTGCTTTTTTGTGAGAACATTACTTTGCATTATTGACATGGGATTTCCTGTATTATGTTATCACACAGGTCTCACAAGAAACAACTGCATTATTGCTACTCTGAATCAAATAGGATTGTCAGCAGATTTTGCAGTCTTTCTCCAGCAGCCATTACTGGGCTATCTTTACCACTGCAGGATACAACCTAAATAGAAGTGAGCAGTTCAGTAGTTTATGTCAGCTCCTTTAACTTGAGTTTTAACCTGCATGATGAGTTTCAGACTTCTAAATCAAATGAGGAAAGACAGGGACATCCATAGGAATGCCCAGGAAATTTTGCTGAAACTTGTTACTATTTCTGGAGCGTTCCCTGAAATTCACCGTGGTAGGTATGTGCCACATAAGAAGCTCCGGTAATTAGAATAAATGGAATGTTTCCTTCTTCTGATATAAAGGAAATGAATACAGAAGAGAAATGAAAAGAAGGGGAAATCAAACTCGAAAGGCCAAGCTGTTTACTTATTGGCAGAACTGCTGAGCAAATTCTGTGACCTTCATCTGTCCTATCCACAGGACAAATCAAATGGTTATAATACTAGTAAAGTTAGGAAGGTCCATTAAAGAGTAATTCCTTTACCTTTATCCAAGTCAACAACCAGATGTTGGACTTGGACTTCTTTATTGATTTTTTTTTTTCAGATTATGATGTAAAAACTCAGGTCATGGTAGCTTTTTTTTTAACTCGGTACATCCATTTGTTTTAATTGTTGCTTGAGTGGAAGAATTTCAAGGAAACAAAACTATTTTTCTTGAAATACAGAATCATGATCAGCAGACACTTTGCATTAAGTTCACAGTCCTTTCACTTGTTTCATTTAATGCAGCCAGCAAATAGAATCTTAAATGCATCGTTTTTAATGTCTTCTTGATTTTACTTGAAAACGTGGCAGAAAATCCTTTAATCTAGCTGGATATGTTTCAATATCTTTGGGAGCAAAATGAAGAAAAAGTTTTTAAAAATTCAATTTGAATGGGGATTTTACTTCCCAGGAATCGAAAGACTGACTCTTGCTGTTACTCTTGATGTAGTGATCAAACCCTTATTACAAAGGTAATTAAAATCTTCATGTGCTTACAAAAAGGATTGTGATGTGGTAAAACAGAATGAAAAGGGGTGTGAATAAAGTAAAATGTGTGTGTGTGTTTGTGTTTGGATTTGTGTTTGTATGTGTGTGAAAGTTCGTAAAGAATGAAGGCTAAATCCTGAATTTATAAAATAGAGGAGGGAACAGTGAGTTACTTGTAGCATTTAGAGACTGATAGTCACAATTTAATGTTTCAGAAGCATACATTGGGGAGGTTTGTAAAAAGATGTGTCTTTAGATCCTTCCCTTTTCTTTGGGGGGGGGGGGGGGCTGAATTTAGGCTGTTCCTTCAGGAAGCCAGCTACCTGGTGCTGGCTGTGCTTCAGAAAGGCATAAGGAATGCAAACTTTTCTTCCCCTTTCATTTTCCTGACAGAAGGAGAGCAAAGACACAGGCATATGCAGGAGAGCATAACACACAGGCTTGCACGCTGTGTGTTATGAGAACACTGGTAGCCCTGGGAACTGCCAAAAATGGGAAACTCTGAAGCTCCCTATGAGGCTCCCAACTGTTTGCTTGTCTCCAGAAGGAAGCTCAGTGTTTTCTTTGGCTTTGCGCTGGCTTCTGAAATTGCAGAAATTAGTAACCATACAAATTATTTACATGAGGATAAGTGGCAGTGATGTTTTGGGATAAGCAGTGGCCCCTGTCACCCCTCAGCATGAGGGCTGATGTTGAAGGAAATGCACCCAGCACAAGCATAAATAAATCTAGAGCAGTGGCATCAAAACTGCAGTGTATCAGCACCAGGCTAGGAGAAGGAAACATTAAATATTAAGCAACAGCATCAGCTGCATTCATTGGACAGGTAGAAGAAAGAGCTAAGTCTCCATAATATTTTGCTTACAGGCTGGGCTTGTTCTCAAGCCCAGCATTTTCAATCTCTCTGTACTCCTAAGCAAGGCAAGACCTCAGAGCTGAAGTAGATCCCCTGCAATTGATCCAGGGCAGACTTTGTGTCTTGACCTTGGTACGCATTTTCAGCCAGTTCAGAGGAGGAAAGTCAGTCCTCATGGGCAGCAGGACTGTCCTAGCTCCCACCATGGTGCAGTCACCCTTAAGGGTGGGTAGGGGTAATCTTGGCTGTGCAGAGGCTCGCACAGGGCTGGGGTCTGGAGGAAAAGTCTTATCTGATTTTGAACATTTTGTTGTGTCTTGGAAATGCTTTTGTTTAGCTGGACTTCTGGCAAAAAGACAGATGCATCTAATTTGCAAAAGTGAACCTGGTTTTGTGGCCGAGCTGTGCCATGTTCCATGCATGGCTTAGGTACTGCAGGAACTTGCTGAGAGGCTGTTTTCTGTTTTCCCATATAGCTTTCTACAAACTCGATGCATCTCCACATTTGCTGCTGAGTTGCCAAAGCTGCTGTAATCTGCCCTCTGGTGTAGATCATGAAAAATCAACTCTCAGATATTGTATGTACAGTAAGTGGTACTGATTTCTAGTGTCAGGAAGCAAGTTCTGGCTTCACAGTATATTTTAAAATTAGGATTGCCTGCCTTAGGTTGCTTCTGTTACTTTCTGAGAGTTGCTACCAGTTGCTCTAATTTTAATGTTTAGTGAAGATGCATACATTGGCTGTTGCTTACTATTTATTTTCTTTTAGAGCAAATTGTTTTAATGATATACTTGGCCAAGAGAGACACCTATTTGCTACTGGTTGGCCAGTACTCCTGAAACAAATATTTTCCTAGAAAAAAAAAATATTTTAAAATGATCTTTTTATCTTCTGGTTTTATCCTTCAGGAGTTCTCACATCAATCACTGACATTGATGAATCTGCTAATTTTAAGGAAGGTCTGCAGTTTCTAAGGTCCCTTCTCCTCTCTTTCCCAGCACATGGAGAAGGGCAGGAGAAACTCTGATCTGGGAAACACCTGCACAGGGCAATGGGTTTCCTCTTTCAGGCAGACCTGGTGACTTGTAGGTGTAAGGACAGCTGCTTAGGAAGGAAGGTTTGTGCATGGGTTGGTACTGGCCTAAGACTCAGTTAGACTCTGTTGAGTCCACTACTCCTGGACAGGCTGCTTAGGAGCATATACTCATGATTACCTGAGCATCTGTCTTCTACTGAAATAAACAGAAGTTTATTCCAATGGGAGTCACATGTTTGAAAATGTTTTCAGGTCGTAGTTTCTGTGTGTGTGAGTCTTCCACTGGTGAGATGAACTATTCCGCTCCTTTTCCTTGGCCTCTTGTGAGGTAAATGTATCCCAGTCTGTGAGGAGAGCTGGTATGAAAAATTGGTTCAGCGGTTTAATACCCAGGCATCTTAACAGGCTGTTATGGTTCTCACAACATTGGGGGATGAAATATCACCTAATACAGTATGTTAGCACTGAAGCACTGAAAATGTAGTCATGGTAAATGTATACCACTTATTACTGTTTTTGTTGGGTAATGCCATAATGCTTTTTGGACATCTTCTCCATAGCCAGTGGGATTGGAATTGCCTTTTTTTTTTTCCCCATGTCTTTAATTTCTAAGATGGCTTAGATTAAGGCTCTGATGCTTCTTACCGTGACTAGATCTCTTTTTCTGTATTTTAAAGCAAGATTTGATCCAAACACCATGATGATAACGTCTGTAATCATACAGCTTGGACACCTCCACTGCAATAACTCAATCCATACGAATTACCACCCCAAGGAACTTATTCCTTATTGCCATTAGCTGCTATTCTTGCAGTTGCTCCGACACATCACTACTGAAGCTGGGAGAAGTGCTTGAAATTAAAAATGAATAAGTATTAATTTATCATAAAGAATCACTGTAATACCTATTAGTATTTTCTCATATAAATCCCTGTGCATTTAGATAATGTGCTGCTGAATACCTGCCATTAGTTGTCATGATTTGCTACCTGACAGAACCCACTGTAGGACAGAGAGCATCTGAGATGTTTCTGGCATGATCTCTGATGCGTGTTCAGCACCCGCCTTGCTTTGCCAGATCCAGTGTGAATCCCATGTCTAGCAGGCTGACAACCAGGTCATGATAGGAAAATTATTCTGAGCACTGACTTCTTTGCCATGCCTTTGTTCCAGGAAAGTGGGAAGTGGGAAATGTTCAAATGAAAAGAAGCTGACACGGAGTTTATAAAATAAAACCCAGTAACAAGGTTTTCTTGAAATTTTGACAAGCCTGCCAGCCTTGCATGAAACTGGCAGTCCTTACGAAGAATATTCTGCAATAACGATAGTAGATAACAGAATTAGAATAAAACACAGGAGCTTCATCTATCCAACTGAGGCTTACTCAGCCATGATGTTTTGATTGTTGCTCCAGTAATCAAGGTTTGACTGACAAAAGTCCTTTCTATCTTTAATTGAAAGCTAAAGAATATTCAGCTAACAAAAGTGAAGCTGCTGGAGAAACATGCTGCCTGAAGAATAATGTTCAGCACCTTGAATACTATGAATTTGTCTTTGTGAGAATAAAACAGCCAGAAAAATCAACTTTAAAACCTGATTCTTTTATTTTTATTGTTTAAAAATTTAGTGTGTTTTCGAGTAAGTGAACCTGAGGTATGATCTCTAACAGCATTAAGTTAGTTGTTTCCAAATCAGAATTAACTGGGGAGAATTAGCTGTCTTTCTTAGATCAGCTGTCTGGTGGTAACCCAAATACAGATGGGTCCAGCCTACTGATGCTATTTCAAAATACAGCCACTGTTTTTAGCTTGGTGGGAACTTGTGGCTTTGCAAACACTGTTTTCTGAGAAATCAGTTTTATTCTTCCCCTTCAGATTTGGCAACCTCCATGCGTTTTACCATGAATGCTATAATAACCTTTCTGGTATGTTGGTGCTGGCTGATGTTTCTCTCAATAGAAAACTTCTTTTACTTCCTTTAGTAAGATGTATTTTGTTTTGTGCACCTTTCTCTGACCTCCTCTTTTGTGGCTTTCTTTTCTTCTGCCTTGGGTTCATCATTGTTGCTGAAAGTGCTTTAAAAATGTAGTAGTTCAGCAGAAGGTTGAGGGAAAGGAAATATTAGAGAACGTGAATCACTCTAAATGAGAAGGAAGTGGAAGACTGTATTATGAAAGAGTGGAAAAGAAAGAGCAGTAGTGTCTGCTGGAGTGTTCTGAGAAAGGCAACCTGATTCCCTGGGGGACTTTTATTGCAATCAAATAACTCACTGAGAAAGTCCACACAGGTTCAGGTACTGCTGAGTTCCCCAAAGATGCAGGGGACCAGATTCCACCTCTTCAGTTCTTGAGATGTGGTGATCAAGGACACCTGCTCGGGAAATGTTGGTTTTTCCCAAAACAAAGCCGGCTCCACATTCCTTCATTCACAGTATGAGCTGTAAGGCCCCTCACTGCCACCTCCTTTGATATCCCTCCCTAAGCAGGTAACATTTCATAAATACTTTTCTAGATCTAGACCTGTCCATGTCTGAGATGGAGAAACTCAGCATAAGGCAAACTCAGCTAGTCACAGTCACATTCAATTAACCTGAATCAAAGCTAGTTCCTATTGCTCACATGACCTCCCATTCCTATACATACAAGTTAGGATCAGGGAATCATTCACTGTTTTTCCTTTGAATTACATATACAGTTTTTGAAGTTGGTGAGATGCGGGAAGGAGTGAGGGCAACTTTACAGTTTTTAAGTAGAAACAGTGAGGCAGCCCTTTTCACAGTACTTTTTCTTTAATATTTTATCTCCATCCAACTGGTTGTTAAAGCAAGCTGAGGAAATGTTTTAACACATTATCTCCAGGAAACAAGGGAGGATAGAGGGAAATCTGTGAGCTTTACAACTAGTTTAAAATGTATTCTTAACTCAAGTATAATTTAAAACAAATATGACCTAATTAATTTAAAACAAATATGACCTAATGTAATACTTAAATTCTCCCCTGCCTTTTCTCCTTTTCATGCAGTAGACATTCCTTTATGGGATCGTGCTCTTATTTCACAGAGAAACATTACTTCATGTGCTCTGTATGCACAACTCAAATCCCAGGAGCAAGCAAGCTGTTCTTTCGTTTAATTAATCAAATTAGTGTTGATAAGATGCTTTGAACACAGTAAGCACTCTCTAAATGCTAATATAATTGTCACTTTTCCTACCAAGGATTTTACTAGGTGAAAACATATTAGGGGTATGATTAATCCAATATAATAACAAGCAGGAGCCTCATGGCATCTTAATAGCATGCAGATCACAAGATTTAAAAGCATCAGTAGTTCACAGTTGAAAGTTTACCGCATGGACCAATAATAAGGAGAACCATGCAAATATGAAAATGTTGTGACAAATGCTTCCAAACTTCGTGTGTATGTGTGTGCATACACACATACAGCAGCATACTGAACACCACGGGAAAAATAATCACCTAAATTATGCTGGGGAGATGGATCTGGGTATTTTTACAACAAAAAGTAGTTTACAGGCTCCCTGTGCCTGTGAGTATTTTTCCATCTCTCTCCCTTGTCTTCAGCTACTTCTTCCCCAGTGAGTTTTCACCTGTGCACTGCTCCGTGACCAAACACTGATGAAAAGATGACAATATTTACACCACAAGACTGCATCTCCATAACTGTTTACAGTCCATCTTGACAGGATAAGGTATTTACTCCTGAACTTGACTGTTAACTGTGAGATTTTGCTGATTGTGGAAAAGTGCTTAGGCACCTCTTGAACGGTGCTGGACACCAAAGGTCTCAGACGGGTGCCAGGTGAGACTGCGCTGGGGTCCAAGCTGAAAACAGGAATGAACCTACAAACATACGTGGGCCCTGGAAGGAAATAAAAACAAATCTGCTTTTCCTTGGGTAGCCAAGACCCAAACCAAGGAAGGGAAGACAGCTGGTGAGGTGTGTATATTCACACCATCTTTAACTGACTATCCTAACTATGCATAATTTCTGCTTGATAGCAAACTCTTTTTCATGGTTTTACAGTATGTCACTTCTGAACTCTAATCCCACACAACTAATTATTTCAGGAGGCCTATTAGCTTCAGCAGGTTGGCTAGCCATGCAAGGAAAGTCATGCAGTGCTGGGCCAGGTGCTAATAAAGGATAGTTGATTTTATTACTTCAAGGGAACAAGAATATTTAAAGCCTCCACATAATCTGAAATTAATAGTCCCAGGGAGGTGCACAAGGAGCTTTAACTTCTCTGTTAATGACAGAAATGATTAACAAATCTCCTACTTTCATTTTCTGTCATTTATAGCCATTGGCTACCACAGACTGGAATCCTTGTGGCTTTGCCTCCATACAGAGTGGGAAATACTCATACTGAAGGTATGAGTTTTCATTGAAATCCTCTGACATTTTTCTATCTCCTCAACAAATCTTTTGTTTATTCACAAGTCTTGCAGTTGTTAATGAACATTATTTCCTCTTCTGTCTCAGCCTGTCAGAAAAGTTTAGTAAACCTTATGCCTTGTAATTAATATATTTATCAGGGAAGAAGCATATGTCCAGGGTGCTTTCTTTGGAGTTATTGTCTCTCTAAATTACAGAGCTGTGGACCAGAAACATCTGGCATTCCCTTGAGGGGAAAGGTGAGCACAGATTGCTTAATGCTGGTTGAACCTCAGCAAGGCTCAACATTTGGCTCCACCAGAAAGAGGTGTTAGGGAAAAGCAGCACGATGCATGTCTGCACCATGTGTGTGAAGACGTATGAATCAGTCTCACCCCAGGACAAGGAGGCAGCATCTGGGCACCTCTGTTTGATACCTCTCCTACCTTGATATTGTGCTACCTTCTCTGTGGCAGGCCTTCTAACTGGGTACTAGGGGAGAGCCGCACATCAAGGCTTTCTTAGCACCAAGGCATTGCCAGGTTATGATGCAAAGGGTTTAGGTTTTGGATATATGTCCCTGGGACAGATCCAACACAAGCACGAATCCACATGCCGCCTGTAACCTGAGTTGTTTCCCTTCAACAGGGTTGTTTACAATCACAAAAGGATTAGAAAAGCTGAAAGTCACTATATAAAAGCACTCTGGCTGAAAAAGGCAACTTTTGAGGTCATTCAGTTGATTAGAGTAGTAATTTGGCCCCTACTGAGTTTACATATAGGGGAAAAAAAAAAACACCCCAAAAAAGTGTTGAAATGTAAACTAAAGCAGTAACAAACTCATTGGCTTTCTTGGGGCCGTATTTCTAGGAGGAAGAGAAAGAGGCTACATTGCACAACAGTACTTTTTTACACTATCATCAAGGTCTCAACATCTCTCCCATGAAGTAAGTTAGTGGAGGAATGGGCATATAGCTGAATGAAGATGAATTATCCAGGAAGAAATTAGAGAGAATGACCATATGAAGTATACCAAAATGAACAAAATCTGCTGCTTTGAGATTTCCCCTTTTGTTGGTACTTTGCTTTGTAATGCTAATTACAAAGATCAATTCCAAAACATCAGTCTTTGCTGAGAATACAGAGGTGTCCAAACAGCTGTGCTGATTTAATATTTTGGGGCTTCTGTAGTAATTTGCACGTGTAATGCACCTACAGAAATTAGTAAGTGTGCTTATCTCTGAGTGATTTTTGTGTTTTTAGGTGAATAACCTTGCTCAGTTTTTGCCTGAGCAAGTAACGTTGCCTGATAGATGCTGAAAACAGAGGAATTACAGTGCTTGTAGCGAGCTGCCCTATTTTAAGGAAGATGGTGTGGCCCAGTGGGCTGGAACAGGAGAGACAGATTGTCTGCGGGATAACCTTGAAAACCATTTGACATCTAAAAGCTTCAATCCTTTTGTGTCGAAAAAAGAAAAGGGGTAAAAAGAGCTCATGGCATCCTCTCTGCATAATTATTTGAGATGTGAGTACAAATATTTGTCCAAAAACTATACTGACCTGGTGCTGCACCTTCCAAAGCAGGTTAGTTTTGGTATTGATTCTCCCCCATTTTGGTGTGATTCTCCCCCAACACTGTCGTTCTGCAGTTAACACTATTTGTTTCTAAGATAAACAGATTCTTTCTGATCTGTCTGTTCAACATTTTTTCAAGGTTAATGGTTACAAGGTTAAAAATATATATAAGGATATGCTAATGGTTCACTGGAACAAAGATATAAAATTTGCTTGCTCTGTTATGCCACCTGTTCTTCATCCATCACCATCTAAGACAAGGATTTTCTCCTCTTGTGAATTATGGCTGTCAAAGAAGAAAAAATGTTCTGAACACTGCCAGTCTAACCTTTACCTGCTTGTTGCAACAGTTTCTTGAAAACAGAAGCGTAAGCTCTGATTTGTTTGAGCTCTGCATGGGATAGTCATGAAGAAGTAGCCAGTGAAGCTGACTAAGTGAAAGCCCATTTCATTGTAAAACAAAATGTAAAAAAGATTCTATTCTACATTATCATTGGGAAACTGAAAAGAGCACACCATCTATTTAATATTTTTGAACTAGTCTCTGAGACGAATGTGTAATGCTCTTTCAGAGCTTCCAAAAAAAGCCAGGCTATGAGTCTCATGTCATGATCTCTATTAAAGGGAAAATACCTAGTATCTTCTAGAGGTGACATGAGTTGTGTTTCCTTCTATTGAAGTAACACCTAAGGGCTTCCACCAGTCACTCTAAAAGTGAGCTAAAAGGCAATATCTGTCCCAGGTTTGTTACTCTCTTACTAGGCAAGACCATGAAGATCTGGAGTATAAACAAGGAGGAGTGAAATGAATAGCCAATGTCATGCAACACCTGGGAATAGATACTCAGGGTCCCAGGGAAATCCCCACAGATCGGAGAGGTGTCTGCTTTTTCAGAGAATGGATTTTGGATAGATAAAGTTATGCAGAACAATAATTTAGAGGAAAGGTAAATTCATCCAGAACAATAATGTAGAGGAATCAAATGAGGAACCAAATGTGGTCCCTTAGGGCAACCATGGCAGTGTTTATGACCTGTTTTAATTTTCAGACAAGACTTTTTTTCAAGATCATTAAATCTCATATGAAATCCTCCAAATGTAATATGATTCTTTTGTATACATGTAGAATGAAAAAAAAATCTTTTTTGAATGCTTTTCCACTGGTTATAATACAGAGATTTTACTAACAACCTTAATAAAGCAGGAGTTCACTTGTTCTCCTTACGGCACTGTACAACATGAGTACGGTGTGAGTATGATGCTTATGAGTGTAAGCATGTGTGCCCCTTCCCTCCTAAGTGATAGTATACTGTAAAAGAATAAAGAAGTAACACCCCTGGAAAGACTCCTCTTGCTTTCTGAGGTTGCAGTTTTCTGAAGCCACTAAGTATCAGCCAGTGTGGTGGGATCCATAGATGTAGGGTGGCTTAATACGGGCATGTACTTTTATTAAGGGGAACAGTTCCATGCCTGGCAGTTTCCATGTGCTTCCTTCATGTTTTTGCTTCCCTGTAGCACTAAGGGTGTCATAAGAAAGACCCTAAAGGAGGGGATGGCTGAGAAATACGGCTGGGAGTTTTCCAGCAGAATGCAGGGGCTGGATGAAGCTGTGAGCTTTTACAAACTGACAATTCGACTGGTGCCAGTAGGAGCTGCACCCAAGTTCATCCTGTACTTTTGTAATGCGTGGTTGCATCTTCTTTCTCTCTTTCAGTGATGGATTAATACATGGAAATTATAAAGACCACTAAAATAAAGCTCCCCAAACTATCCTATTGATTTCAAACTCTATCTTTTTGTATTATTAAGATCTCTAAACAAAACTGTATAAATTGCATCAGCACCTGCAGATTTGGTGCAAATATTGAGTATCAAAGTAATAATAACTTCTGCTCATTTTGCGTTTCAACTTCCATAATTTGGGAGGTCATAAAATCCATAATTTCCAAAGAATTTCAACAGGAGTTTATATTTATTTCTCATGCTTAGTTCTTTAGGGTCCCATAAATAAGAAACTGAGCAATGCTTTAGCTAGGGCAGGATCAGTTCTCAACCTCTCCACCCTCAGTGGATCTCTGATAATCTGTTTGGATTCATTTTCCACGCATTCATACCGTTCAGCAAGGGCACAAACTGCCATTTCCTCTGCTACTATGCCAGTTGCTCGATGAGTGGATATCTTCAGATCTGATATACTTTGCAGTTCTTTCACTTTTACTGGTGTTTGAAAATGGCCAAGGGAATTCCAGATCTATTGGCAAGACCAGGAAAAAAAATAGATTGCTGATGGTGGTATTTATGGATCCTGATCACATGAGCAAACAGTTTGGCACAGTAGAAGAGGACCAGCAGTCTGAAACATTTGGTTCAGAGGCCTTTACAACTGCACTGTATGCAGTTTGAGGGTCATTTCTGGATGGATTTATTCTAGCTTCTTGGATGAAACATCTACAGTCCCGTGAATCAAAGCAATCAAAAGGACAAATCTTTGGTGCAAACCTTTCTGTTCCCACCAGAGCGTGGAGTGCATCTATGTGTGCCAGCATAGACCTCTGGGTTAGTTTCTTCTGAATGGAATCCAGATCACATTTTTCAGAACTGTTCTGCAAACTCAACCAAAACTCAGAAAAACAGGATGACTGAGGATTTCTTTTTGTAGGCACCTTGCTGCTTCAAAATGTTAATGTAGATGCAGCCTTGCATATGGGTAGTACAGAAAAATCTACGATGCTGCAGCAAATAGTGTCAATACTGCACATGACAGTAAGTGTTCACAAAATTGTCTTTTTAGATAGTAGCTCCTATGTTTCATGAAAACTGGGATGATAGGAAACTGTATATTTTATATTTTTGCAGACCATACTTTCTGCTGTATGCAGCATGCTTCAACTGCTCTGGGTCTTTGCATCCTGCAGATTTTATCATGGAGGAAAAGTGGAAGTTTTGAAAACTGGGAGGTGAATTAGTCATTGGTTCATCTTATCATGCCGTGAGAAGCACATGCAGAGCCACTAACAGCTGTTTTCCTTGTGCTAAAAGATGATTGGTGCATATTCAACATTTCGGATCTTGGCATCATATGCATGCACGGAAATGGTGATGGATCAGCTTCAAAAACAGGAATGATGCATAGCAAAAATTGTGGTCCATAATTAGTATGTTCTAGCTATTCTGAGCTTTTATATTTTTTCAAAAGTACCTTTTACCAATCTCATTAAAATAAGCATGATGGTAAATATGGAATACATGAAAAGCAGTAGCAGTTAAAAGAACAGAAATAGTTCTATCATAAGTACAAATGTAATTGGGGTAGGAAGGCTTTTCTAGAAGCTCTGTAATGTGACTGAAATATTAATACAATTTAAATGCTTAGGAGTTGCATAGGAAAAATGACAGGAAAAACAACGTCAGCCTTTGTCAGTGTCATCCACACAACGTTTTCAAACAAAAGGACCGGTCATCCATCTGCTCTGACCAGACATCTTGCAAGAAGAGGAATGGGACAGTAAGCAGTAAAACTTGTTCATGAGATGTTGTGTACCTTGCCTGGACTGCCAGTGCCTCAAATACACCATCCATTCTTAGAAAACTACATACTGTGTAGAATGAAGTTGCTAAAGAAGCTGCTGCAACATCCTCCAAAGCTCACATCAAATATGGTACCATCAGATAATTCAGTTACTTAAATATAAAAAGAAAGCAGTGAAAATCAAAAAATACACCTGGAGGAACAAGTGCAAACAGAGGGAGTCAGTACAGCCATCCTGAGTTCACAAGTGTTCACAAGTGAGTATGAATCCAGCAGATGAACACATGTTTTTACATGTTTTTTGCACTAATGCAGACTGAGGAACTATGTGTGACACAGCAGAACATCACAGTGACAGAGGCCTTGGTCATAGTAATAGGCCCTAGTATATAGTAGTAGACCACAGTGTATTGGGGTTTGCCTGTCTAGCAGTTATTCCAGCGTATGTGCTCCGCTTGCACTATTTTGTCTGTCTACTATAGAATAGCAATATGCTTATATTATATGGGCCAGACGCTGTGCTGACCAGGTATTAACAATAAAGTCTGGAGCAAGAGTGGAGCATCTGAGTTCACAGGATCACAGAGTGGCTGAGGTTGGCAGGGACCTCTACGGATCATCTAGTCCAACCCTCTGCTCCAGCAGGGACACCCAAAGCACATGCCACAGGGTCGCATCCAGGTGGGTTGTGAAGATCCTCAAAGAAGGAGACTCCATAATCTCTCTGGGCAGCCTGTTCCACTGCTACAGTAAAGAAGTTCTTCCTCATATGGAGATGAAACTTTCTGTGTTTCAATTTGTACCCATTACCCCTTGTTCTGTTGCTGGCCAACACCGAGAGGAGTTTGCCCCCATTCTCCGCTCAGGTATTTGTGCATGTTGATAAGATCCGCTCTCAATCTTCTCCAGGTCAAACAGGCCTAGCTCACTTAGTCTTTCAACTCAACCCAGAGTTAATCTGAAATAGCTATTCTCCTTTAAACTGAGAGACTATCTGAATTACCCAGCCCTCCATAGACAATCCTTAGGAAAAGGAGGCTGGCAAATTGCATTCAACAGATAGTATGATCCATAACACCTTTTTAGAGCTGGGAATAGGTGAGAGCCATTCCAGCAAGTGCACAAATCATGCAAGCACTAAGTAATGATACAAGTGCAAAAGAGCCACTTAGCACCAGTTTTTTATGTAAACACTGCTCTTCTAATAATATATATGCACCAGTCAAAAGTGGCCTAAACTGAACAGCTCAGAGGCATTTTGCTGTGAAATTTGATAACCCAGATGAAGACTAAAAAAAAGAATAATGATGACACATTAAATTCACACCTGAGTTTACTTGACAGCAATTTCCCTGTGTTGAGAGGTCACAAAGCCTGTAAATGGATAATACACATAATATGTGGCATGGTTGCTGAAGACAGGCAGCCAGATAGCCCTGAATGCTCAGCTGAAGCATGAATAGTTACACTAGAGACCAGCTGAACTTTAGCCGGCTAATTAAAAATCATGTTGTTGTAGAGCAAAACAAATAAAGGAAGCGAAACTTAAGCTGGGGACAGCTTTAAGATAGCAATGCCCGTGGGAAAGCAGTAGTACAGGCCATTTGCTGACTCTGTGTCAGTGATATTATGAGCTGGACTCAGAGATTTAGAGATCCTCTACATGGAGCGTTGCATTGTCTAATCTATACTTACAAAAGTGACCTATATAGGCACTCAAATTTTTAAAAATGAATGACCAGATTTTGGAAGTGATTTTCCTACCCATGTTGTCATGACAAGGATAAGCACTAGGTTTTTGGTCTGGGTTTTTGGTACCTCTCTTTGTCCGGGCTTGTGGGACAAACACATTTTAATTGCTAATTTATGGGTTGCTTGCAAACCCTGCGGCCAGGATCTGCATTAGCATTCTGTGGAAGGCAATAACGTCAGTCCCCTGCGTGGCTCATTCCCTCCTGTGGAAGATTTCCCGTCAGAGGGGAAACCCAGTGGATGTGCACTGGTTTCAGTTGGTGCAGGTATGGCACAAGCTGGCATCCACGTGCTGATCTGACCCTAAGACCACACGACATCTCAGTGGCGCTCAGAGGACCCAGAAATCTGTGACAATGAGGCAATTATCTGCATCTGAAGGAAAAAAAGAATGTTCCCTATTTTAAAGAAGAGCAGATGAACTGTCATGGAATCTGTTCCCTGTCACTTTGTCGTTGCCTATTGGGGCTGGGACTGAACACCTTTGTTGAATTTTGGAAGTCTCTCATGTTTAGATGGGGAGATGGGAGGAGGGTTGAGGAAAGGTGCTTCAAAAGATTATGCCTCCAAAGACATGTTTTGCATCCAGACATAATTATGGTACCACCAACATCTGTTACACAGGACAGCAGCTGTTGAGCCCTCATTGTTTGCTCAGTTACTGCTGCAAAAGCTTGGACAATGCTTCTTGAATGCTTTGTTACTCCTGATCATCCCACGAGGTAAATGTTTCATGTGGAAAGCCACTGCGTTTTGCAATTTGCCTTTATTTTCTAAGGAAATTGTGATAAAGTGAGATGACAATCCCATGTGGGACTTGGGCAGGCCAGCTCATGCCTGCCATTAATTAGCTGTATTTCAATTCTTGATTTTGAACTATTAAAAATAATTAAGTTTATATGAAGACTTAATCACAGAAAATAACTTTAATTTCCCACTCAGTAATGACAATGAGCGCCCCCCTGGGCAACACATTTCTGGCTCTTGGCTCCCAAACATTGCTTCTGGTGACCTGTTTGTATCATCTCACTGACCTATGCTGAAAGCAGAGTGCTAATTGTAACAAATGAATAAGGACTGCGTAATCCTGGAGCCTAATCATGCCTGGTCAGGGAGATTTTTCACATTAAAATGCGTTACAGAAGCTTGCCTTACAGCTTCTCATGACCAGCTGCTCAAAAATGCTTTTCTGCCCCTTGATCGGGGCTGAAATTCAAGTCACAACCTCAAGGCCCTGCTACATAGCTGTGGGATTGAGTATCTAAAGATGATTGTGTGATGAAGAGTAGTGCTGGACCCATGTCTAACTGAACATGGAGAGTCATGGGCATGGCCTGAATCCAAGCAGGACACGAGGTGGTGGCAGTCATGATGAGTGGTGACAATGTGCCACTGAGCCAGGAGGGCTGATAGGAGGACCGAAATGTTATTTAACATCTCTTCCTGCTCAAAAGGCCATGCCTGGAAAGTTTTCTTACTTTTAAACACTGTGACAGGCTGTTTCTGCTCTGCACAAACTC
>NW_010585148.1:569379-633210 GCF_000705375.1 Tinamus guttatus
TGCTATAAAGAGCTGGATTGACGTGGTACATGTTTCACATATAATCTCTTTGGAACAAGCATAGAACCTCTGAATGAATTTATCCCTGAATGAAGATGATGAAGATGACTTTTCCTGTCTTCCCTGTGCCTTCTCTGAGGTCCACAACAGTCACCAGAACAGTGCCTCAAGATGTCAGCCAATATATCTCGTGTTGGTGTCATTATCTTACATTTTTTTATAACACTAAATGTCTTCCTATTATTAAAAAAACATTCTTCAATGCTTAGTTCACTTTTCAGTATTTGTTGAGGACATTTTTCTACTGCATAGAATTTTTTGTTTATATCTTTATTAGAGATTTTCTTTTTTTTTTCTCTCTCTCTCTACCTCATTCATGGTACAAGTAAAACGAGGCCTTGCTAGCAGGGGGAGAAACAAAACATTATAATGACTAGACAATTTAAGATGTATTGATAGAGAAGCAGGAAATTGTGGGGCTTGGGATTGGTTTGTTTTTGCTATTTTGTTTTTCACCTCCTGGGTTCCTAGTCACAGCTGCCACTGCAAACCTCTCTGAGTGAAATAATAAGCAAAAACAACAACCCAAAAAAAGAACAGGGGAACGCTGAAGCATGAAAGGGGCCTAATGAGATAGAAAATTATACTGAAAAGAAGGTACAGCAATTGTAACACAAAGAGTCACCCTTGGTCTTCATGATCTCCTCAAGTGTGCTCACCCATCTCAAAAGAAAGGACAGGGCTAGATGGGCTTTGGAAACAGGCAACAAAAGTCAATGAGGATTGGGGAAGTGTCTGTAAGGACAAAGTGAATAAATGGTGAGTTACGAAAGAGATGGATCTCAGTGGCTCGGTGAAGAAGAGCGTTATAAGAAGATCAGTAATGGAATCTACTTAATTTTGCATATCACATGAGACCAGGAAGGGATGTTTCATAATGATGGAGTCATTTCATAATGACAGAGGTCCATCTCAGTGAAACAGGATTAAAACAGAAGGAGAAAGCTCCCTCCAGAAAATGACTAGACATCTCCTCTGAAGAGCCTGGTGAGAGGTTTTTGGGGAGAGAGGCTCTTGCTTTAGGTCAGCGCTGTATTTCTGCAGGTTTGTGCAGTACCTAGGGTGGTCAGATGGACCTTCCTGGATGGGTAACTTGCCCTGTCATCTTCTCATAGACTGATATGTGGGATGACTGCATACCTGGTGAGATTCTCCTAACTATTCTTTCAACCTTGGCTGAACAACATGGTTGTGGCACCAAGGTTTGGATGCATTAAATCAGTGTATGTTGTGAATAGCTCTTTGCAGTGGCAATGTAATATTCATGGGACAGCACTTCTAACTTCATTACCATATGTGCCCTCTCTAAGAAGATTCTGCACTTTTTCTTTCTAAGCAACCTTATCTCTGCCAATACAGATAACATCTTTGTTGAAGGAACAAGAATAACTCAAACGCTATTAGAAATTAGCAGGAAAGCTTTTACCCCGGAAAAGTCAAAAGTCATGTTTTCTGAATGCCATTTTGAAATGAGTGCTGGGAGGAGATAAGGTGCGTGCTATGCCACCTTTCATGTGGATGCAATGTGTGTTTTATATTGGAGCTGCAGGACTTGCACTGCATTATTTCAAAGGTTCCATACATACTAATGCTCTGTGTTTGTAGAAACAGGGTGGTGTGCACAGATAAGGACTCTCAGCAGGTTTCAAAGTGCTGTGAATTTGGTTTGCAAGCATCTGGATGGACCTGTCTTGATTTTCTGTCTTGTTTTGATTTCTCGTGCTGTTCTAGAAACTGGTATATAAAAACTATATATTCATACACATACACCCATTCACAGATACACACATGCCCATACCCCTCTACAACACATTTATGTAAATTTGGTTTTGTATTATCTTGAGAGAGGGTGTGTGGGGGGCGGGGAAGGAGGGGCACTTACTATTTTTCCTTTGCGATTAGAGAGTAAAATGGTTCTCTGTAAAAGTTTCCCCAAAAATTTCAGGCAATCTCTTCTGATCATTCTTATAAAAGGCCCTTGTTTACATGCAGACACATGGCTGTCCACATCTCCTCTTCTCCCACCACAGTTTCCCTTGCTGTGAAGAAAAAAGACCATGGACCATTCTTTGTAGTGGAGTGGACCCAAAAGCTCCAAGGTCTCAGCCTCAGCTGTTCATCATGCAGACATGGAAATATATCTCTGTAATCAGTGTTCACCTTTATATTCCCACCTTGGCCTGGCCCAATTGTTTTTGTGGGTAGAACACAGTCTGTTGTGCAAAGCCATATATATGTTGGCTGGACTTGCAGTGGGATAAACTCCTGGTTAGATCTTCTCGGCCCAATCACAGTGAGGCTGCATGTGTCCCATCAGCACAGAGAAACATGTCCATGCTAATATTGCTGTCATGCAGGACAGCAGCCAGAGCTGACAGCAGGCTGGTTGCTGGGTGCATACTCAAGAGCGCAGTATTGCATCTTTCCTGCTAACACCGCTGCATCTCTCCCAGCTGCAGGGAGGTCTGAGGGTAAAAAAAAATGACCATATTCTGCCTTTAGGGGAAAAAAAAGAAAAAAAAGAAAAGAAAAAAAAAACAAGGAGATGGAAGTGATCTTTGCAAAGTGTCTTAAGGGGCCTTCAGCAGAGTTGGAAATGAATCGCTCCTCCAGCATCCCTCACCTGCATGGAAGTGGTGCAGCTAGCTTGGATGTGGAGGATGTGCTCCCGTGACTCCACAGCAGCTCAGGACATCACCTGCATCACCCACACCCAAAGAAGGGGCTAGAAACACGTGTCAGAGCTGACCTGCAAGACCGTCTCACAGCTTCCCACGCGTGACCTCGGGCCACTTTTAGAAGACTCAGAAGTGGAAGGAGTGCAACCCAAGAAATGTGTCCATAGGGACAAGATACGCAAATGTAACACAAGGCTTGAATTTAAATAAATACGACTGTATCTGCTAGTTACAGATATAAGGCATTAGCACTAAAAGCTTCTGAAGCTCAGCTAAAGATGTACAGACTTAGAAACCATTACTGAAATGTAAAGATTTGCTTTTTTAACAGAACTCCCATTCTCTTTGCCAGGCAGGAGATGCATGTTTCAAAGAAAATGCTTTATACTTTTTTTTTTCTGAATGAATCCCAGGGAGAGAAGGATTTGCAGTGAGATGGGAAATTGCTTGATGAATGCAGAGCTCCAGTCCCTCACACAGACACATCTGGCCTCTGCAGGGCATCCTGCTTCATGCTACTACCCTTGCATTGGTAGTGAAGAAAGACAGTGATGCCAAATCACTATAAAATCTTTTGCCTGTTTATTTATTTTTTGTCTAAAACTGATTCACCCAGCACCTTTACCAGCTAAGAACTGCTCTGGGCCAATTCTGGATTAGCTCCTTCTGACAACAGCTGCTCGGAAAACTGAGGGCACAGGGAGGAAAGGGATTTTTTATTATTATTATTTTTTCTTTTCGCCAAAGGTAGTGTTGTGTGAAAATCCAATCTGATGTATGATTTGAGCCTCCTCATATGGTTTTGCTGATAACATCTGGCAAAGTAAGTGCAGGGTCTGCCTTTAAAGTTTTATTTGTGCAGCTGCTGAGCATTAAAGTGGATGGAAGGCTAGGCTGAAATGCCACTACTCTGTACTGCACAGGGAAATCAGTAAGTAAACCCCGGATGGACCGAAAACAGCCTTTCTCCGGGGATGGGATGTTCAGTTTGAAGAGGCCCTGCTGTGAACATTTTGCAGTCTCCTCCCCCAAAATATTTCTTTAGGACTTTCCCCTTCTCCCCATGGTATAAAAGAAATGTGTTTTTCTCTTGCATTTATATGTGTGTTAAATCTTCCTCCTTGCCAAATTACTTCCTGGAGGAATGTCTTATAGTGACTTATACTGTGTCACTGTGTATTCAGGTTTCTTGCCAGTCCATCCCCCTTACATCACACTTTGCCTTTGCTGATCAGCCCCCACAACCCGTAAGTGAAGAAGAAATGCATGGAAGTGTTTTTTGTCCACAATGACACTTTGCACCCAGAAACAGGAAACAACTTCCAAGTTCCAAGGACCTAACAACTAACAACCTAACAACTTCCAAGGACCTAAAGTGTCCTTTCTGGATACTTTGGCACTGCATAATTATTATATGCAGTCAACAATGCTGGTCAGTTTGGGTCAAGCGCTTTAGGTTGCAGAGGCATGCAAAAAGACTGATTTTTCCTTAAAAAAAAAAAAAAAAAGCATCTATGGATAATCACGGTGGACACAAAAGTAGTTTCCTAGTTCAGAGATGACCCCTCCTATGGGCAGTGTCAGAGCTGAACTGGTATGAGCTCGCAGGAGGTGCTGCCACATGTTGTGGATGGTAAAGAGGTAAACGGGCTCTAGCTGCTTGTCTTAGGTCACAGCTTGTAGCTTACCTACCTTCTCGCCCTTGCAGGCAACCAAATCTGCATGCAAGTAACCCATCCTTCTAATTGCCTGAATAAATATGTCAGGAGCCAAATTAGATTCATGCCTAATGTTTCAGAAAATTTCATGCGTTTTGCAAACCACGCTCACAGAAGTGCCAGGTTTCCCAGACAATAGTCAAACCCCAGATGGCTGAGAGGATGCATAAGCAAAACCCTCTGCTTTGCATCCCTGGAACGGCACCTTTTTTAGTGACAGCCTCCTCTCCATTCCTCTAGGAGCATCATTTTGCTGGAAATGCATTTAGCCTGGAAAGTCAGGCTAAAATAACGCAGAAAGTGTGTCCATTTACAGAAAGTGTACCATTTACATCTTCTGTACATTAAATGAATGCATGAATGAAATCATTCCCATTGCTTTCAGTGTGTTTTGAACCAAGTCCTTGTCTTTCCAGTGTTAAGAACAAGAGGCAAAAGGCAGTTTCCCCGATCTGCTGGGCAGGAAGTGCTGGGGGAAGCCTCCTGCTGTCACTTGAGCAGGGATGAGGTCAGACCTTCATACTGAAAAGCGCTGGTGTCTGGAGGCCTCTTTCACAGCAAGTTCTCTAGAGGCACTTAAATCTCCTGCTGAGAATCCTGCCTTGGCCAAACTTTAAGGATCTTGGAGGGAGCTTATTAGTATACTATTGTTTCTTCTTGAAGGAGCAGGGGAAACATTAAGGATGAAATTTTTCTGATACCTGCCAGCTATTTATTTCATGAGTGTTCAAAGGTCAGCTCATGTGTTTATGTTCTCCGGCTGTCTTTGTGTTTTAAGGCCCCCACCTCTTTTCTCTTACTTTTTTTTTTTTTTTTTTTCTCTCAACACCACCGTTATCAGTCATGGAAAAACAAAAATGTTTTGTCCATGGACTGGCAAAGCTGATTTTTCTTTTCTGAAGAAAGAGATGTTGCTCCTACCACTGTTCAGCTGGAGGCGGCTGGTGTAGCAGTTTGGCTAGCTGGTCCCAAGACAGATGTTCTTCCTATATGGTCAACAAAGATATTAAAATATACTATAATAATATCAGTATCTTGCGGTTTTACTGCAAATAGGCAGCTGTTGGATGAGGTGAAGCTAGAGGTTAGCTTCAAAGTGTTATATGAAAAGTGGTATATCTGAGGGACTATAATTTTTTTATGTATATACATGCAACCTGGATTCAGGCTAAAAAAGCTATCCCCTTGCACAGGGAGATTTGCCTTCTTTCTCCAGTGAAACTGGAGTTGCAACAGTAAATTGTGACTTTGCAGCATAGCAGAGGAGTGGGTGGTGCAGTTGCTGTTTGCAGTGACCTAAGAGCTGTTGTCACACCGCCTTTATTGCAACTAAAAATTGCACCTAAAAATTGTACAGTTCTGTTTCTGTTTTGCTGTACCTTCATCTGGGGGTATCAAGGAGATACAGAGAGCTACCCTAGATCCTTCAGCCCACCATTGGCATTGCTCCCAGGACGCAGTGTGCTGAAACTTCTGATTTACGATTATAAAAACATGGTAAGAATTTCTTACTGAAGGAGAGGGGAAAGAATCTTCCTTTCCTAGTAAAATAAAATGTAGAAGGAACAGTTTTTATAGCCAGAATAGAATACAATAAAGAAAGAAAACTGAAATCACAAAAGATAGTGTTTTTGCTATTTTGTCATGTGTAGTCTTAGTCATCTCTCTTTAATCTTTTCATTCTAACTTTTTAGAGGTGAAAATATATTGGAAAATATAAGATGCATGGAAATTAAAAAAATTAATAAATTGGATTCAGCTGTGCAGGTAATGTGCCCTATGTGCCCTGACACACACTTCTTTTTTTTTTTTTTTTTTTGCCAGTTTCTGTGTGTTCTAGCTATACTGACATAAGTTAATTGGAAAAAGAGAGGACCATAAACCTGAAGATGCATGAATAACCAATTGCAAAGTACCTCCTAGTTGGTTTTGATTATAAAATTTCCATTCCTGAGGTGCTTGGTAAAATGGGTCATCCCAATAGGGGAAAGAAAACTGTAAAAAAGAAAACGTTTGGTGCTATTAGGTATATCTCAAACTGTATGTTTAACTTCTAGTCCATATTAATAATGCAAGTCAGCTGCTTAGGGGAGAGAAGCAACGTAATATAAAATAGCTTAAAAACTGCATCCAGGCACCTTGAATATTTGTCTGGGCAATTTCAAAGTAATTAATGAACAGAGATTCTTAACTTTAGCCAGCTTTAATAGATTGTCTTTTTAAAGCATGCATGAACTACTCCTTCTCTGCTGGTAGAAAATGCCTTGGAGACAGCAGCTAAATTCAGAAGCATCAGATGCTTTGGAAAATCACACTGAAAGTTATGCCAGGAACAAAACTCCTAATTCCCATTTGCTAGGTTACATCCTGACAGATCAGTTATCGCCAGTGACTTAGTAAGAATATTGTTTGCTTGGCCATATAAATACTTGGAAAAAACAACTGGAGAGTCCTGACACATCACCACTGCCACTGCGCACGTTTTTGTTATCTGCTGGGTGATGTGGCTTTGAGTAAACGGTGGGAATTGCATTGCCTGGCACCTTCTGCTTGTGCCCAGAACAAATGCAGCTCTGCCAGTTAATTCCGAAAGTTCTGGATGACTTGTGCTTGCTATTGACTTTCACGCCAAACACTACTGGGGAGTGAGGTTACCCGTCTCATAAGGCCGAATTCAGGCCCAAATATCATGCAAGGCATGGAAGATCCAGCCACAAAAGCTGTGCCAGTAGCCTGGCATTGAATATGCCATAATATCACAGGGTCTTGGTGTTTCTATGCATTGTCTACCCTCTAGCTTCTCCTAAAATCTTGCATGCATCTCTGGTGTCTGCCATGCGCTTTCTGCCTGTGGGTCCCTATGCAGTGAGCACATCGATGGAAATGTGGAGGGAAAACTACAGCTGATGTCTAGGTAGGTTCTGGCTGTTCTCACTCTATTCCTAGGAAAGGAATTCCTTTAAGAAGGAATTATTGAGAATTTTTATCTGTAATTTACAGATAAATATCTAACTTTTGCTTTGTTTTGCTACAGCTGCTGTTTTAAAAAAGTGTCACTTTAAAAAAGCCAATGAAAGCTCTATGTCAATAAATCTCTGGTGGGTGTAGAAATTTGCTGGTCAGATCTCTTGCCTTTTTTTATATATATTTTTTTGCTTAACTTCCTTATGTGAAATCAGTAAGAACTTCTACAATTGTTTTCCGTTTGCCTTTCCCTTGACGCTTCCCCCACCACCATAAAAATTCAAGATTGTGTAAAAATCTAAGTTATCACTTTCCATTAAATCATTACTTAACGTGGTTAAATTAAGTAAAAAATACAATCCTAGTTTTCTATTCAGACTAAAAGAGTTGTATAAAAATATCAATATTTAATTTATTTCATTAAATTTGTGAGCTCTCCAGTACAAAAGTTTGGGAGATAGATGTCTTCTGTGTTGTTTTTACAGTTTTCTAGAAAGATGTCATGCCCCCTACTCTTGCTTCTGACATAGGATAAGGAAAGTTGGATTCGTTTGTACAAAAAGTGAAAACACATTTAAATGAGAAGCACCGGCTCTCTTCTCAGATCCTGACCATTTTATCAAAGCCATTGATGAGGGGTGGTCAGATGCTAATTTACAAGATCAGCTCCACAGAGGTGCTTATACTCCGCACTCCCATTTGATCCAATGCAATATATGTACCTTAAAAAGACTCGAAACCTGGGTTTAGGGCAAGTTTAACTAGTGGAAATCACAGCTTACAAGCTCAGAATTCAAGGAGTGTGAAGGAAGTGGTTAAACATCACCTGAGAAAATGAAATAACTGAAATACTGTTTTTGTGTAGTTAGTTTTGGGGGTTTTTGTTCAGCTTCAGGCTTTTTATATGATCCTGAGCAAACGGTCTGTGCTCCATCCCAGATCCCCAGTTACTTAGACTTTGAACCAGCAGTGATCACAACACTAGTGTAACCTCTGTGCGGGAAGCAGGACCTCGATACCTCCTAGGCGCTCAGGTTTTCTGCCCTAGAGAGATGTGAAGCAGAGGTAACAATTCTTCTGCTATCACAGACCAAAGTGTGAGAAAACCACAAGGCCCCCAGGTGCGGTGCTAATGAAGAACATCTGTCTGTCTGCGGTGACTAGCAGGGTGTTTATTGGAGCCAGGGCTCTCCAGGTTTCCTGTCCAGCTAGATCACTTTTTATTAACTTTTCTGGACTTTTCAAGGGCCTGGATTCATCTGTTATCTTTTAAAAATACAAGCAAAATTGTGATTTGGCAGCAACAGGGACTCTGCAGGTGTGCAGGTAGTTCCTGGGCTCTCCTCTTACAAGTATCCCACGTTTCCGACTTCCTTTTACTTATTTCCTTTGCTTCTAGTGTTCTGCTGCTGTCCTTAACCCTGTATCTGAGGGCATCTGCTGCTTTTCAGCATAATGCAGTGATCTGTGGACTCTTTCTGCCCTATTTCTGCAGCCTCCTTTTCCAAGATTTTCTGACTTTCTTGGTGCAGCTCCAAGTAGCTGGTTCTGTGTTTGCACCATCCACATCAGACTAACTGTGCCACAGTCAGGAGTGACTCTTCTGCTTCCAAAGTATCCACCTCTAGGACCATGCTTTTGTCATAAATTGTAAATAGGACTAATTGATAGGAAATTTCCTAGTGTTATCTTTTTACTGTCTGTTGTAAGATCACAAAAAGTGAAACTGGCAGACAGTCAGTACGCTGCCCTTGATTTCTGTGCTTTTGCAAAGGCTCAGCTACTAGAATGGATTAATGGCTGGGGTTTGTTCAACTGAGCAAACTTAGACAGCACTCTTTTTACTGTGAAGGATGAAATATTATGTGTATTTAAGGATTTTTGCATTTCTCTCTTTGTTCCTCCTAATTCAAAAAGCATAGCATTTAGCTGAATTCTAAGAGAAGGTTTTGTTGAATTAGTTGTTTTTTTTAAAAAAAAGAACAGTGCCCACTTATTGTGCTAGCAACCAGCTACATGTCATAATGCAATATACTGTTGAGATAATGAGCAATACACTTTTTTCCCCACAAATTCTGCCAGTTACAAACTTTAGAAAGAGGAAGAGCTGAGAACTTCTTTTCCTGGGTAAAGCTTTCAACATTCACAGTCAGAGAGGTTACTGATTGCACAGGGTGGGACAACCCTGGTTAGACTTCCTGTAGTGTTTTCTGGACCATATGGTTCACACAAGGATCAGTGGAGCCCACATTTCTACCCCTTTCATTCTCAGCATTAGATTTCCACAGCTTTGTGCAGACTTGAAGCAGCAGCCATCCCAAAGCTGGAAGTAATTTCCCACAGATAATTTTTAGGTAGGGTGTCGAATATCATGCTGCCTGGGTCAGCAGATAACCCTTCTCCATTATCAGTGGCATATGAGTGCACACCAGTTATCCCAATAACCTTACTGAAGAAGCACTTCAGTGATTCTAATTTCAGCAGTGAAAAAATAAAAGTTATCTATTTCTGGCTTATGGAAAAAATTGCCTCAAGTTTTCATCATGTTTCTGACACTTTTTTATTATTATTTTTGAGGGACTTTGGTAAAGCAAGAGAGCTTTAAAGAGCATTTATTTCAAAGAATAGACATACAGATGCCTTTTTCTTTCTTTTCTTTTTTTTTTTTGGTGTCGTAGTCCCTTCGGGAGATCACTGTGTCACAATGATACCCTTTCTTCCAATATCCAATGAACCTCTTCAGGGTAAAAGAGAATTTGCATTAAAAATAATAATTCTCTATACATAAAATAATTCTGAATTTCCCACTGATCTTTTTTTCTTTCACACAGATGGGGACTTTTATTCAAGTTGACTTAAAGCAAAACATACATTTCTTCTCTTACATTATACCTCTTCCAGTTTATCCCACTTTTAATGTGCTATCTTTGCTTTTATAAAAGCAACTTCTCTTTCAAAACGGGTCAAATGTACAAATTATTTGTGCCATCGGACCTAGTGTAATTGCAACATTGCAAACCCTTTCTGAAGATAGAATTTTGATTATGACCAATTGTAAGCCACATCACTGAAGATATTTACCTGTCAGTGCTTGCACGTGGAATCCATAAATGACTTCCTAGCATTTGAACAGGTAATCTTTCCTCAGCTGTCAGTGAATACACTGACAGTTTTATGAAGGTTAATGGAGGGAGGAAATGTTCCAGCCTTGAGTATACAGCTGAAGAAAGTACCTCTTAAAAAAACTTAAAAATCTTCTTAAAGAATTAATGATTTGTCTTACTAGAGTACAATAGCCTCAACACAAAACTGCCTGTGCTTTAGCATGTAAGCAACCTCCTCCATTCTGCTTGTTTTTTAACATAATCCATATTATCTGTGTTCATAATCTTTATTCCAGCATTGCGTGGTCCTATCAGGGAGCAGGTGTGAGGGGCTGGGAATAATTGGTATGCTTTTGACACACATTAGGATCACCTGGCCAGCACAAGGTTGCTTTTACTTTTGCCGTTTACAAAGTATGTGATGATTGTGGACAGGCGTTTGAAGAGGGAAGTGACATGTGGTGAAAGACCAGGTGCTGATCTTGATTTGGACACGCGATATCATAGACAAATTGGATGATATGGGAGCTTTTCTTTACTGCATATTCAATGCAAGGCCAAGCAACAGATGTTCGCGCAGGCACCATCTCTCTGCTATTAGTTCACAACTATTAGTGCTGCATGGGCAAGTGAACTATTTCTAACCAAAATGACCAAAAACTCTTTTACTTCCTGCAACAAAATAATTCCTTGATGTTCTGCCCTCTCAGTCTTCTGAGATCATGTGTGGTGGGTACCATCTTCCCCCAACAAAGATCCAAATTTTTGCCTAGGTAAGTTTCCACAATTGTGCCAGCTTTGTATTTGAGAGAGAGAAGCTGGATGTGATGACACTAAATTATTGCTTGGAGTATCTCCTCCATAATGCTGGGCCCTAACAGAATAAATTTGCTTGCAGTATCCGCGACTGAAATAACCTTCCCTATGAGTGTTAAACCAGTACGCATCCATACAAAAAATAGATTTTCTTCCCTGTCAGCAGATCGGGAGATAAGGGTGCACTTTCTGACAGTATTGCATAGTGATACCTCCACCACTGGCACTGGGCCTGCAGGAGCTGCACTGAAAGCTCTAGGTATGGAGCCCTCATGCACTTTCAAATCAGGTGCTTTGCACTGGCAGCTGATTTAATGACCCCACACACTCCTCTTTCCCCTCCTTACTCTTACCTGGCCTGTTGGGCCATCTTTCTATTTGGTTGTATATAAAATGGTCTTTGGGAGGCAGTTTGGTTTTAGGAGAGAGAAGTTTACGTTCCACACAATTATAGCTCCTCTTCAGGAACACTGAGAGATGCCTTGAGCCATAGTCTGCCTCAGATAGGACAGGTTTTTTGTAGAAGACCACTTATTAATTTCTTAAAAAAAAACAAACCGTGGAACAGTATACAGATGCTCAGCTCTGGAAATCTGTCTGCTGTCTTTCGGGAAGGGCTAAAGTGTATGAGTACTCCAAAAAGTAAATAACAGTGACTGGGGTAGATGCCTCTGAGAGGAACATTGTGGAGAAGTGGGATAGCCTGCTGGCCTCAACTGAGAGAGCAAATGTAAATTTTATCCTGTGAAAAAATGTTTTCCAAGGATTTTACAGTGTGAAAAAGGCCTTCTGGAGAGATAGATACATCTTGAAGAGACAGGAAGTGGAGAGTGGGAGTCCTTGCAAGGATCCTGCATGACTTGGCCAGTAGTATCCCTTAAAAATACAAAATAGAGTCATGTGAGATTATGTTGCCTATGCTCTTTGGCAAAAGGGACAGGAGTGACAGGTAGTGAGGATGCTAAGGCAAAGTTGCATGATGAAGTTGCATGAAGACTTTGATGTTGTGTTAACAGCATTTTACACTTAATATATGTTTTGTTGAAGCCAGAACTGCTACTGAAATTTTGTCCTGTGCTAGCCTGATCCTCTGTTGAATGGTGCTCACATATATTTCTTAGTGTGTTGGATTTATACTCTATTGACATGTCTGTATAATTTCATTTTCAAGCTGTAGTGTTGACACCTATAGTGTCTGTGGCGTGTATTAGTGATGCAGGAAACGCCTTTGTGGGGGAAAACACATGTTTGTGGTTGCAAATGCATGTAGCACAAACACAAATTGTGATCAATGCTTTCATAGACAGACTTTTACTCATATTCAGTGCTTTCATGAATAGACCTGAAAGCATTTTCCAGAAGAAGTCAGTCTGTATTCTACAAAATGGGGGGAAAAAAAAGAGACGATGGCAGCAGACTAAAATGACACATAATGTTGCCTTGGGAGACAGAATAAAAGCCAGGAAATAAAAACGTTATCTAATACCAAGGTGCTATTCTCAGAGAACGTATGAAATGAGATTCCCAGGCCACCTGCAGATTTCTATCTCTGTCTTCCCTCTGACCCAAACAGTAATGAGCTGTTACTATGTCCTGTTGGTGAAGTGTAAGGGAAGTCTCATCTCCTGTCCACTGAACGAGCTCTGGAGGTGGCACCCTGACATGCCCAACTGCAAATGGTGCTAGCAGACAGGTGACTTGACTATCATCAGGAGTGAATTTCCTTTGTATTTTATGGCTATTCAAGGCTAATTACTGATAAACTGACTGCTTTTGGTGGCACATATTGTTGTGTAGGAGTCGTCAGCTTACCTGTGGTCTTACAGGTAACATCAGCCTATGCTGTAGTCATATACCCTTGGTGGAGAATAGATACGGCTGTTTCTTGGACTCTAATGTGAATTTATAGCTATGCTACATGACTTCTGCCCTCATTCTCTTTAGAAATAAATATCACCACCAATAGGACTGCGTGGATATAGATTTAATTCCTCCTCAGATGACAAAACACAAAGTTTTCCTAACTTTAAATGCCTTGTATGTTAGGAAGTTAGTCTGTGCTGATGGCATATTGTGCACTGTGAGATGAAGGTCCCAGAAGGTGAACACTAATGACCTGCAGTTTCTTAAGAGATGATCTGATCTTTGTTGTTGATGTTTAAGATCTCACAGGAGGGCCAGCAGCATCTTGCTGGTATGACTTCTTCAAAAGCAAGTTAAATCTACCTGTTGCGTGGTCTCTGGTTTGTTCTTGCTCTATAGCAACACGAAGGTCTTTAAAGTACTCAACATCCTGGGCTGTGCTATTAGTTTCTCTTGGTACTGCAAAGCAAGATTAAAAAAGGGAAAATCATGATGGATAGTTCTGTCCTGGGCAGTTCCATTCAGTAGTGCAGCAGCCATCGGACAGTTTGTCTTTGCGTATATCAGATCAAGAGGCATGAAGGTGATTCTTCCTACCTTGCAATGTAAGCACCTAATATATTAATTTCTAGATGTGCAGATTCTTTCTGCTCTATTGACTATTCTGTGAAATTAACTGTTAAAAGTACACTTGCAGCCCAGGTCACTTCGTGTTCAAGAAAATATTGTCTTTAGTCATTTCTAAGACTAGACATCTGAGGGAGTTTGTTGGAGAGACTTTTGGAGCCATGTGGAATTATGAAGGAAAATACAATTGCAAGAACACTAGGTTATTCTTTTTCCTGATACAAACTGGTTTAGCACTATTGATTTTGAGTCATATTCATTGACCATCATGAGTGTCATCACACACAATAACATTGAAGTTACTGGTAGTTTTGTGAAACTTTGGGTTACCTACTTACAGCCATTTGTTGGCAATAGTTGGTGTCCTTACTACTCAGTATGAAATACATTAACTGTGGTGCGCTATGGAGAACTGCTTGATTTACCATCACATCACCAGAAAATATAGTGCAGATAATCATATGGGTTTTTACGATACAGGAATGCATGCAATCCTGTCAGGCAGATTTCTTTTGGATGTGATAATCAATAAATGTCTTGTAGCAAGTGATCCAGTTCAAATCTGTTTAGGCATAATAAACAAATCTGTTTAGGCATATTAGGCATAATAAACATTAAGGGAATTAGGAGTAGCCCTAAGGTCTGACAAAATCTGTGCCAAACCCTTCATCTTCCCTTGCTTTTTATTAACCCCACAGTATCTTAGTTCTCCCTCTCCATGCACAGATTCCTATGCTAAAGTCCATACATTATAGTTAGAAAGGAGATTGTGGGAAGGAGGAAAAAAATGACTTGCAACAACCTAGTGTCACAGGAATTGTTAAAATGCATTGGAGTTTGTACAGGGAACTGATATGCAAGACTAAAGGGACTTTTAATAGAATACAATTAACATTAATTAAAAATGAAACGATAGGAGTGCGCAATTAATGAATTGCAGTGGCCTGAAGTCATGGCAAAGCTGGATTATGATAGAATGTATTAATTAACAGGACCTTGGTGACATTTCTAAAATCAATGTTATTTTATTTCAAATCTGGCAAGTTGTACCTCTTGCAGTTCACAGTAGCAGACTGGCACGTACCTTGGGCACCCAGGTTTAAGACATTTAGAGTTAATATATGTGAAGAGATCTTGGTTTCCACACGGGAAGCAGAAGGGGCCTGGGCAAACCAATGCAGGATCTCAGGAGAGGTCAAGCTGGGTTCCTTAAACAGCAAACATAAATCAAGGTGAGACAGGCTTGTGAGGAGAGGTTGTACCATTGCTGGAACAAATGGTTATTTTAGCCTAGGCCAGCACAGCTGTGGCACCACCAAAGTTAATAGCAACACCCTGGAAGATACAGTGAGTCTCCATTTGAAACAGAGACCACACAGCATGAAATTAAAAAAAAAAAAAAAGGAAAACTAAGGAGTAGCATTTGCTTAGATTAGTGGGTCTAAGAGGAGATATTAATTGACTGTAGTGTTACTGCCACAATATGGAGGTAGACATTTTGGATAGACATTCTCCGAAGCATTTGATTCCCATTTTTGGAAGTGTTTTAGTAGTTTCTCTGAGATCCACAGGCACTTAGCCTCCACAGGTACGTTACAAAATGGGACATGGACTGCTGTTAAAATTTTCTGCAGTATGACTATGACTGACTGGGAAATGCAAGTGATAAGTGACTAGGAAAACTTAAAAACATAAGGCAAAGACACATTGCCTTCCCTTAGCTTTTATCACACTGCTGGGTGTTTCATCATCTGGGTAATTTAGGTTTTTCTTTTGCAAAGCAGCTGCATTTAAGGACATATGGATTTGCTAAACAAAATCTCCAAAGTTTCAATCCCTGACACTTCAAACAGGGGAATTACAGAAGGACCCAAAAGAGGCACTGCACGAGCATACTTTGGGCTTTTGGTGGTTGCTCCCCACAGTCAGCTCCTCAAGTCCTACAAGGCTGTGGAGGCTCCCAGCACAGGACCTCTTCTCCAGGAGAAAATAAATGGTGGATGAGTCATTTGCTGGCTCTTCCCCACTAGCCATGACTAGGAAGTCATTTAGCCAGTAGATGGCATCAGTAGTATAGACAGGCTCCAACCAACCTGGCACAACCTTTTCTCCAGAGATCTGATGTGCTGATGGAAACCTGGCCCGGGCAAGCTGTGATTCCTCTGTCTGTGCTCATGCTGGGCCACGTTTCAAGACACTCCACTGCCTGCAAGCTATAGGCAGGGGTTTTCTGATTCCAAGTGGAAATACTGGGGAAATGGCTTGGGTGTATGGCCTTCAACCAGACTCCTCCTGGCACACTGTTGTATTCCAAGTATCTTGGGCTGTCCATGATACCTGAATGCTTTGCATGCACATTTAGCAGGGCTGTGAACACCCATGCGGCGCATGTTGGGAATGCCTGTCTGTAGTACTGAGCTGCCTGTCACATCTGACACAGACTTGCATGCTCCAAGTCTCCCTTCTGGCAACTTGTCCCACTTCAGAACAAGATTTTGTGCCATTAGCTCTACCTAATGCTAGTTGTGGTTGCCCTGGCCCAGCCATAGGAAAAGCCACATTGCTGCACAGTTCTGGCTTCTCCCTGTAGCCTTCTTAGTGCATCGTGGATGACAGAGGTCCTGCTGTACAGATTGTCCAAAATGACATGAACTGCAAAGCTAATGCCAGTTCCTCATCTCAAACTTTCAATGCTTTTACATGTTTTCAAACAAGCAAGCACTTGGATGCCTGAATACCTACATCTTTCTCACCCACTTACTTTTCTTCTTCCCTATCTCCTGATCAGCCTGGTGGCTGGTGGCAGGATTTCAGGAGCTGGTGTTATATTGCTCAGCCTGGCACGACATTTCTATGCCTTTGTACGCTAAAATACACCCTTAAGACCATCCTTGTGTAGAGAGTTGCAGAATGTACTTAAAAGTCCAGAGGTGGAAACAAGCATGCGGAAGCAGTGTTAAAGGTGAGCCTTCTTCTGTGGGATGACATGGACTTGTAGGTTGACCATGCTGGCTGGTCTGAAGAGAAGCCATCCACATTTCTGTACCTTATGTTCTAAGTGCTAAGCTGGACAGCTTCACAGGCATCCACTGTAATCAGCAAAAGGTAAGGTTGGTGCTCTGATGTCTTCTGCCAGAGCCTGCCTCTGTATTACCTGGAGGGATAGAGGCACAGGGCAATTTTCAGGCACCTGGGGCATAAAAGTTATACTAGGTCAGCCTAAGGGACAAGCAAAGTCAGTGATGATCAGAAGAGAAGCAGGGAGTGATGCCCCTTCTGTATGGTCCCCCCACAGTGGACTTTCACCCTATACTGTTACATTCACTCTAGGGATATATTTCAGTCTTAACTTGTACAATAGGTAGTGAGTGGGAAAAAAAAGGAGAAAATTTAATGTTCTCCAAAAAAAAAAAAAAAAAAAGCCAAATTCTTTGTGAGGTATACTGTGCTTTGACAAAAATGTTAACTGTGATCTGAGTTAATTGAATCAATGTATTAGAGATTCCTGAATATACGGAGCTTGTCTAGACTAGACTACTTTGCAGTAGCCTTAAGTGCAGTGATGCAGTTATATATATATAAATTTGGGGTCCTTTTGTATTTGATTTCTGGCTTGAGGATTTTGAAAGCACTCCATGTTTCGGGCTTTGTTGCAAAAATACAAGGGCCAGGCACATTTTAAAATGAAAGCTGAAATTCTTCCTTGCTGTCAATTTACCAAAGTAAATTGGAATGACGCAAGTCCCATCTTATAACGGAAGAGTAAATTTACCTTGAGGGGTGGTTCTGGGGTGTGCATGCCAGAGTAAATAAGCAGATTGCATTCTCCACCCCGGAATGAACATTCCTCCTGTCAGATTACCTGTCATTTGGCTTTCTTTCCTTGTGAGGGAGCTCTTGGTCTCCTTTCACAGTCTGGGAGCACTGCTCTAAAATCTGGTATAGTTGCCAAAAAGGAAGGACAGAGGCAGGTATGAAGAGGGACATGAAAGCCAGATGGAGAGAAGCTCTGTTTGCAGAAGTCAGCTGGATGGCATGAAATGGTGGAAATGAGGGAAAGACTGGAGAAGAGAGGAGAAGGAGAGGACCACCTAGAGCGTCATGGATATCCTAGGCAGGCATTCACTCAACCTCGGGCAGTATTTGTATTGCCCCTAGCTCAGACAACTCTGTTTTTCTAAGCAGTATATTTTTGAGTGGTTATTTTATAAGACAAGCCAGACAGTCTCCACTTGAGTTTTTCTTGGAATAATGATGTTGCCACTTCCTTTAACTTTTTTTTTTTTTGGTGATTTTCTTTTGTCTTCAAAGTAAACAAGCTAACACATAGGATGAAATTAGCAGCGTCTAGGGCCACAAACTCAGTAGTTTTAGATCCCATATAGAGCATGTTATTATGACTTTTTTTACTATAAGTCTTTTCCTCACAAAGTATACTAGGCTTCATGCTAGCTGATTTGCACTGCAACTACTTTTTATTTAGGATGTCTGAGGACCTAAGACAACTTGTTAATTTATTTGCTGTTGGGCCTTTACTCATACTCTGCCATATTCAAAGTCCCCTTTTACTGTCAGTTTTGGCAATACAAATTTCTCAGAACATTTCGGATCCCGAAGATTCCTTAAAACCCATAGCATTGCTTATCAATGTGTATGACTGTGGTGCTTATTTTTCCCCACTTATTTTTCCCCACTTTCAGGCTTTCAGGTTGCAGCTGATTTGTATCTTCTATCTTTCTTAAACAACTGGAAAGCCTGGAGGCTTGATTTACTGTTTCTTCTTGAAAACTGCACTTTTCATCTACTTACGTATATTTAGAAGTTACAGGGAGACAAAAGGTTGTTGAATCTCAGGAATATTAGTGACTGAGATTCTCAGTAATATTACAGACATTGGTAACGCTGCTTTCCTGCGGCTTTGGAAGTCCCCACTTTAAGCGTTCACCACTGTCCAAATTTTGCATAGCATGACTGTCAACTAAGCTTTGCAAGAACAACCTAATAGAAATAAAATTCTGACAGGGATGTGAAGCTCATATTCATGTTGTTTCTCTAGACAAGGATTTGAACCACATTAAACAACTTTTTCTTAAGGCAAGTATGGCCTACCACTCATATTGTTTAAAGGCTCCACAGTGCAAATGACATCAGAAGTTATTCTGCACCATGAAAATAAATTTCAGACTCTCACTCCTGTGAGAATTCCTAGTTGTTTTTGAGAAAGTCTGGTTTTACCAATTGCAATTTCTAGATTTGCTTCAGTTTCACATGCAACCTCCATGTTATAGCTTGCCAGTAGGGAATTGTCATTTTATATTATTTCTCCAGATTTTATATCCTCCTAGTATACAATTTCAAACTGCATATAAGATGCTCTGATTCAGCGTCCCTATACACCCTTGCACTGCATGACGAAGTCACAGGAAGTGTGTGCATGAAACTGAAACTTCCCCAGTGTGGGGCAGCTGCGGATCATGATCTTTCTATGCTCCTTCAATTGCTAGAGCTTTTCAAGAAAAACAAAGAAAAGGCAATAATGCATGGTATTACCTTCTGCAAAACCCACAGAGTCTTTCAGTTGGCATAGCATTGCTGGAGAAGTGGTTGTTATCTTCACTGCTATTGCATTGTTGCAGATTGCCTAGAGGTGAAACAGATTGCCTAGAGGTGAAGCAACTTGCCCAGCATCTTCCATCAAATAAAGGATCAGGGATTATCAAAGCAGCATCACTCTCTGTTCCCAGACCCTTAATTTTAGCCATGTATGAAATGATAAATAGTCTTTATATACCAGAAAACACTGAGCACTTTAGGGCAACACAACTCCGAGAAATATAGTGCATGATATTGCCTAAGAGTGCCTTTCATCTCACTGTATTTTTAATCTGCAGCATTAATGACCAGCTTGATGCTGTCATAAAACTTCATCTCTAGTCTGTGCATATTTTTAAAGAAAAGTCTCCCTTTGACCATTAGCATATGCCATATGTTATCTTTAAGCATTAGGACTATAAAAGACTAAAGGGACTTTATTCTTTTCCCTCCCCTAACAACCTAGCAAATAGCTTTGCTATAAATTTAATTTTGCATAAACTTATTTCCCCTATAAAATTAACTTCTCTCCCTTTCTACTTTGGATATTTAAAGACTATAAGTACTTTCAGAAAAGCATGTTTAAAGTGGTTCAAATCCCAGTTTGGACAAAATAAGTGATTTTATGATGCATTAGCTTGTCAGAACAAACAATCATTTGTCTCTGATACGCCAATCTGTAGTACCTAATGATTGTCCTGTCTACACTAAGGTTTTGACAAGTGCGAGTTAAAATGTATTTCATAACCAAGATGCCCATCTGCTAGACGAAAGACTAAAAGGCCCTTTGCAAAGACACTGACACTGTTCTGGTTGCAGACAGAGATCCTGAGGAGGTGTAGGTTGATTTCCCATTGGAAGAGAAATCACAGGTGAAGGCAGATGGCATTTGGGAGTGTACGGCTTGTTTATTTATGCACCAGTCCCCAACAGAAGTAATATCAAGCCACGTAGAAAAAAGAAACTCAACAGAAAATGGAGTGACAAAAGCACTGGGTTATAGGAGGAGGAGAGAAATTCAAGCAAGGCTTAAGTAAATTTGCTAAAAAAATTAAATACTTGTTTGTAGTGGTGGAGAATTGAGCACAATTTTGTCACCAAGTCAGGGTGTCCACCCACCTATTTCTTATGAGATTCCAGAATGGAGGAATTTAGAAACAATTTCATCTCTTCTCTCATAGGTAGTTGGGATTTTAATGAAGCTTTAGTGTACTCAGATTTTGTCTTCTTTTGCTGCTCTGAACGAATATGGATTACCATTTTCTGAGTGCTGTCTTGTACTTCACACACAATAATTCACCATGAACTGGGTATCTCAGTGGAGCAGTTCCATTCAACATTAAGCATTTTTTTTTCCTGTAAGGATAACTGAACGATGCTCTCTGCCAGGATAGAGAGCTTTGGACTATGAACCATTGAGGCTGACAGTGGCCTGTGGCTGAATTCTCTGACCTCACAAAATAATACAAATGATTTTTCTCACTTCAAAATGTGAATTACATAAAACGCGGCAAGGTGGGGGGTCATAGGAGAGAGTAATAAAATAAACAATGTTACATCCATCACCCTATGATGCATTTCATGGTAGTAATTCCACTGTTTTTTCTTTAATGTCTAAATTAATGTTTACCTATCAACAGTGTAGTAATGAACAGAAAGGGGATTTTTTTTCCAGAGCTTGATTACTCTGTTGTTCCATTTCAAATTATAGCTTTGCAGAGATATTTGTATTATTGAAATGGCTAGAATCTTAAACCAGCAATGTTCAACTCATGGCATTTGCAGGCATTTGGACAGACTCGGAATACCTGCCCTAAGGAGTTTTCAGTCTAGGCACAGGATAGGAGTACACAGATGACTGAAGACACTCGTAGTATAAGAAAGAGTAGCTTGCACTGGAGAACTTATTTCCAAAATTATTTGTCTTCTGATGAATTATTCTGAAGCTGAGGGATTTTTTTTCTGTCCTCCAGGATGAAAATATCATTTTAATCTACTCAAGGAAAGAGAAATTCCAGGCAGTTATGGTGGGAGTTTGAGATTCCAGAAGAAAAGTGGGCTATAGAAAAAAAAAAAAAAGGAAAAAAGACCTAAGATACCTTTTTTTTCTTGTCCTTCTCCCTCTTTTTTTTACTCAAATTTATTAATAATTTTGTTCTGTAATGTTTTAAAATTTATTTTATTTTAAAATATTTTGAAAAGTTTAGTATATTTGTTAATTAGTGTGGGTTACAACAAAGCCAAAGAAGAAAATAGATACATGTGATAATCTCTCCTCTTTTCTCTTTGAACTTTCATTAAATTACTGCTTTCCTACCTCTGGAGAAAATACCTGGTGAAATATGATGACATCTCTTGGCAAGTGCCATCTTCAAAATCATGTAGCTGTCAAAATATGTGATGAAGTCAAATGGCCTCAGGGGAGGAAAATGTCATTCATTTTTAATCATGACAGGTGATACACCTCTCTGAGATAGTCTGAGAGATTAAACTTTACCACAAGACTCAAGAAGCTTACTTCAATGATCAAACTTCTTCACTGCTCAACCCACCAGATATTTCTCCTTCCTCCTTTTCTTCCTCTCCGCACATTTCCTCTTCATGCTTTCCTTGATTCTAGCAATTGTCCCAGACAAGAAAACACCATGATCATTGTGGTTAGTAGCACTAACTATTCAGGAAAAGGACCATGACCAGAATTGGACAGGGTACTTGTGTCACCCTTTGTATACAACATGACACCCAGAGTCCCAACCTAGGTGGGGGTGTCTGGAGAAGGGAAGAGAGTAAATGTCTTCCGGAAACCTCTCCTAGAGCTGTTCTTCCACGAGGCAACATCTTTTCTAGAGGGATGATGGCAAAATACGTGCTAAGGTTGTTGCCCGTGCAGTATTATCTTGATGCTTTGGTACTGTTGGTCATGAGACGCTGAGTTCTCTGCTGGCAGCTGGAGTTGTCTTTGCATTTGAAAACAGGAAAAGCAGCATTGCAGGATCATTTGAATGGGTGCATGTCCCATGCCTCTCTCCACTGTTATCCCCGGCAGTTTGGCATTTTCCTTGTGTTCTTCTGGAACAGAAGTCACTGATAAGGTCTCTGCTGGTCCTTTGAAGGCCCTTTGGCCTTTTCTTCTCTCAAAGGGAAGATAAGTCTTGATTGATTATGGCCATTATGGATGGCAAAATAAGAAATAAAGTCAAACCACAACTCAGGAAATACTTGCTCCACTGAGGTTGACAGACTATTCCAGCTTTAAATCAGCAGAGTGCAGAGAAGGTTCAACTCCAAACCAAGAGCTGCTCTGTCCTGCCATGACATGAATAATATCTATTAACATGAGTATTAAGTGTGAGTGCATGGCACAGTGTTAAGGAGGTGCTGATCCCGTTTGCAAGTTTTATGGCAGTACTGGTGTCTTTTGGACATCCTGGTCTGTGCATCTGTGTTTTGGCAGAGGAGAAGTCTGGATTCTAATTCTCTCCTAGTCTATATCAGGATTAAAAAAAAAAATGCTGGGTATAGAGTTTAACAGCATCTGTGCAACTTAAGAATACCTATGCTTTTCAGTAAGAACAGCCATAAATGATAAAGAAATTTTAGCTGGAAGGGAGGTGGCTGAATACAACTCTCTGTTCGAGAAGGACTATTCCCAGTGTGTATCAGCACAGACTTGCCTAATTTTAGCTAAACCTTGGAAACCTCCCTAGTGACCATTCTGGGCTGAAGCATCCTCTTGGGAAGCAGTTTCCTGTTGTTTAACCTGCATCTCCTAAGGTGCAATCCATGGCTCTTGCCACTTGTACATCATCTACAGCTGATGGGAAGTGTTCTTTGCAATTCCCTTGTAAGATATTAGATCACGCTGCCTGACTGAACTAGGCCATCTCCTTCAGCCTCTTCTCTGCACCAGACAAGGGGTCCCTGACCATCCTGATCCTATTAAACTCTTTAGTAACTTTGAAACAGGCCTAAAAGATTGGATAGATGCAATATTTTCATACGCAGCCTGAAGATGCTGAGAGCTGTTTTGTGTATATTGGGTTTTTGTTTTCCCAAGTGACAGAAAAGTAGGTTGCAAATGTGAGATGCTGCTGTAGAAAATGGACATATCTGCACAAGGAGAAAGAGTGATTGTACCTCTTAATTAAGTACCTTTACATGAATTCGGGGTTACATTTGACACATATAATCACACTGAGCTTAGCATGGTTACACCAGCAGAAAGTTGTGCCTTTTTTTTTTTTTTTCTGGAGAAGGGAGTAAATGAAAAGGATCATCCTAATGCAACTTAATGGATTATTGCCTGCCAAATGCTTTGAGTTCCTCCCGTGGTGTCTGTGTCAGGGCAATATATTATCATCAAGCACACCCCAGTGAGCACTGAAGTTCAGGAAAAAGTAGGCACTAAATGACAGGGCATCACAGTTTACATGACCTGCTTGTTTGTTCCCTTCTTCAGCAATAATTACTTGGTCCTTTCTGTTTAGTATTCCTCTTACCCACCACCTCAGCAGCAGGATAATAAAGCTACAATAGACTTAAATTATGCATCTAAGCTGGGACTTCTCTGCACACCTACTTATAATTGTGAAAGGCTGCAGTACCACTAATTCAGCAGCTTATTTATGTGGGTCATGATACAAGTTAAATATTACATGTGACTGATCTACCAGAATTTTTCACTGAAGGTAGACCTGAGTGCAGGCACTTGCATGAGGGAGAGGAGTGTTGTAAATCAGCAGTTTGGTATGCAGAAATATTGATTCTTTTTTGCAGCACTTTGTATTGCCACATTTTCTATTCAGAACAAACCATGCTCGGACTCTGGTGCCAGGAATCTGCTTGGACAGGGGACACGGCGCCTGCTCAGCGTTCAGGGTTGCACTTGCCACATATAACCATCCCAAGCCTCCTTTGCAGTGGGAATGCTTGAGAGGCATCTGTGGCTTCCAAAAGAGAGAAGGCAATGGTCATGGCATGCTCTGCCTCGAAACCTGGTGCCAACAGTGGAGAGGTGGTAACTTGGGTCTATCTTATTTGAAGAAATTCTCCCAAACAACACATAGCTGCATGGAGGCCACTTTTGCACAAGGGGAGTCTTTGCCTCCCAGGGAAATATGTGATGTGATAATTTTGTGAACTCCTGAGGAGCCATAGATTGAAGTAAAAGGACAGATAATGGGACTATTCACAACTGGCCAGCATGTGGAAGTGAATTTAGAAGGACAGGTATTTTAAGTTGACTATTCTACTTAGCCCCAGAACAGGAAAACAACAACAATAGCAAACAACTATGCCTTTATTCTGCAAAATACAAATTTTAGGCAGGAGGGACACTCCAGAGGGCAAGTGGCTGGTCTGAGGGGTGAGTGGAGAAGACAAAAGAAATACAAAGGGAGAAGCCATGTGGATGTGTTAGTACATCCAAGGCCTGTGGCACCTCCAACCTTTAAGGAGTCTGGCCAGAGCCCATGATGAGGTTTTCAGAGCATTGGTACTTGGGGATGAAGCACTCATGAAGGGCTTGTTGCAGCCTGCTGAGTCCCATAGGGTGCCATTCCAGCTGCAAAAAAATTATTATTGACACATGCTGTGGAAAATATAATGAGTATTTGCAAAGGCTATGAGGTGGCCTGGGGCATTGTGGAGTACCCCAGACTGTCTTCACTCTGCTCCCTCCGCCCCCGCAAAAGGGGATGAATTTCATGACTGCTGTTCTCCCTCTAAGCTCTCAGGACCTTATCTTTAGCAGGTAAGTAAAATAGTGTACGCAGAGACAAAGAGAAGCCCAGGGAAAAGAGCTACTGAGTGATCCCTATCCAAGTATTACAGCTGTAAAACTCAAAGAGATTTCACAGGTCTGTTCTGAAGGCTTACATGGTTAGAGTTTTGCTGGCTTTCATGTTCAGAAATAGCATCCAGAAAAATAAATAAATAAACCCTCCATGCTCCTGCACAAATCTAACCATGCAATGTCAAATTTTTCTTTTCTTTTCTTCCTTTTTTTTTTTTTCAGTGTTCCTATTTCCCAATCTCTCCTTTGGTCAGAGATCTCGCCCCTTCCCCTCCTGATACTCTTCAGTTACTGTCTTCCCCATCCTCCTAATCTCCTTTCCCAAGGCAACCAGTGGGCTTATCTTCTGGAGGTAATATCAAAGTTGTCATGAGCAGATAAACTATTCCAACATACATCCTCAGGGGGATCAGGGATAGTGATGGTGTGTCTCTCTTTTTTTTTTTTTTTTTTTCTTTTTTTTGGAGGTGACTAGAGAAAATTCCCTTTCATGAAAAGGGCTTCTGAACTCTAAATTGCCTTGGACCTGTCTTCAAAATCAGCAAGCCCCTGTCTCCAGGTGTTTTTATAAGTTGAAGTTGACTAGAAACAAAGTTCCAGGGGACAAATGTTTTACAGCAACAATTAAGCCTGCTGGTCATCTTGAATTTCTGAACTGAGAAGCCTGTCATCCCAGATAGCTGGTGTAATTGCCAGCTTTTAGTGCTGATATGGCCCAGAGCAAATACAGTGATGAGACTGAGTATTCAAAGCCTTTTCAGCAAGGGAAGACACTTTTATTCCATTTCCTCCACTTCTCCAAAATAAATTCCTTCTTTTAGCTGACGCTGTGGACAGTTGAATGACAGTAAAAGATTTCATGTTGAACCGCAGCCCAGATAAGTATGGACTGCAACTGAATTGTCAAATTATGGCTATTTGTCAAGGGAAAAGGCTCGAAGAGCTTCCATCTCTATTGTAGCTGCACAACAATGCGTGTAAAATAATTTTTATTAGATATACTGACATTCACACTTTCCAAAGCAGTCAGTAATTAGAGCAGAATGGTATTTGAAATGCACCCATTAATGATGGCTGCCATCCAAAAACATCACTTCTGGGCATTGACAGATTCATTTTTTAGCAGTTATACACTGTGGTTTGGGCTGTGAGCGTGCGCTTCTGAGGATCCCTTCACCTTCCCCAGAGCTTCTTATAGCCACAGGACACTCAAACTCTCATTGATGTGAGTGAAAGTTGAGCAACTGGCTTCCCTGGGGCCAATATTTGAGGAAAAAACCCATAATCCTGCTATCTGCAGTCCTCTGAGACCCGTGTAGACCACCTCAGATGTTCTCCCCTCCATGGACCGTTGCATATTTGTTGTCTTCTGTGGCTCCAGCAATGCTGTTGCCTGGTCAGTCACCCAAAACTGAGGAGGACGCAGTTCTGCTCCCAGGCAGACCCTGCCTGGAGATACAAGACTTGACTGGGAGCAGGCAAACAGATTGGAGCTATTGTCCTATCAATGACTGTTGTAGGTGGAAAATGGGCTAGATAATTGTGCAGGTCCCCTCTGACCTCAGGGGTGATATTCCCAGTTTGAAACCCAAAGCCTGTAGGGAGATATAGGTCCAACAGATCTTCCTTTGCATGCTAGAGAAATTGGGGCACTACCGTTCTTCCTTTCCAAAGCACTGTTATAAAATTTAATATGATGCACTATATAACTTTAACACAATGCCTTATAGGAAATGGCTAGCCACTAGCATAGGAGCCCTGCGAAATAGGGGATAAAAAAAAAAAAAAAGTTCACCCCACAAAAAAAAAAAAAAAAAAAAAAGAACCGTTGATTCTCTCAGAATGGCTTGAGATTTCTGAGAAGAGCATGACATATGGAGCAGGTGACACTTTGAAAATGTCAATGAGCAAAGTTAGCCCTGTGTTACAAGAGAAGTAGTAGTTACGGGCACATTTTCTGTGCTTCCAGGCCTTCTGCCCCCCAGGCTTTTCACTTTTGTGGTTGCTGTAACCAGTTTTAAATTTAATGAGTTACTGCAGTCAGAGACAAACTCAGCTGGTAAAGAAAGACAAGACAGAAAAGCTGCAAAAGGAGACAAAACCTTCAAAGGCAGCTCTATTACACAGTGATTCTGAGCTGCATATGTAGGCTATGACTAGGATAGGATATAGCTAGAATATAGCTATAGGATATAGCTAGAAACATCTTTTTGCTTGTGGAATGGATTTATTTTATCACTCAGAGCCCACGTACTTGACAAAAGGGATTGTGTATAGGAGAGGAACAAAGCAGGAAATGAGTTTATTCAATTCACTCAATTTATTAAGCTTATTTACCTAGTGAACCTGATGAGGGATAGTAGTCCTCCATGCATCAGAATGCTTTTCTTATCTGGCAAGCTAAAATTGAAGTATTTCTGGAGACACAGCACAGTGTGTGGAAACAGGTACACCGTCATCACTGGAGAGACTTAAAGAAGAAACAGCAGTTCCTGGAGAAATGCATCCACAGACAGAGGCTCCTGATAAAACAATGCTGCTGCACATCATCAGGGTTGCTGAAACCACCTCTTGGTGGGCACTGAGGACCCACTTGGTGTCCGCCTTATTCTGTGAGCGAAAGAGCAGCCATTCCACTCCAAAGGGGCAGGGAAAGTTGGATGCTGGGCACCCAAATGTCCCTTCTCTCTGTTTTGGTGGAGGTGAGCTCAGTTACAGGTTGCCTAAATAACAAGCTATAGAAGTCTGACATTTAAAACTTTCTACACCCATGGCATAAGCAAGCTGGGTGCCTCCCCATCTCTGTCCCAGTCCTTTAAGTATTTCAGTGCCTATTGTTCCAAAAAGCAGAAGTGACATCATCGTTGCAAGTTTAACCGAAATGAACTGAGATTGGAAAATTCTACGTGCTTCCCTGCAGGTATAGACCTGTTGTCATGCATACTGGTTGGATATCTGTCAGCTGCAGGAGTCCTTGTGAAGATGGCACTGTGTTCAGAGGGCTTTAGGTTGTTCTGAGGTACAATATAATAAATAGGACTGTGCAAAAAATTGCACAAACTGGCAAGAACAGGCTTTTTCAAGGTTTTTGTCCCTCTGCATATTCACTGTCCTTCACTGAACTTTCTCAAGGGGGACCTCATTGCTTTTGTCTATCTCTCAGGCAGCCTTGGGAACAAGGCTTCTCTATCTCTGCAGAAAACATGTAGAAAATAGAAGCTTCTCAGATGCTGTAGCAATCTGGAGAATTGCTGTTACCTGGATGCAGGGTAATTCTGGAGAGTGGAAGATGTCTTTCCTCCATCCGTTCACAGGCTTTGAGCCATATAGAGCTCCCAGGGACACCTTCCATGTGCAGCATCAGTTTTTCTGGTAAAACCCTGACCTACTGAGGTGCAGCAAAGCAAGAACTTCTTTTTGGCTCCAGGCATAGTATTTTCTGCAGCTATCCTGCAGCTAGGTGTGAGAATTACCGCCCTCCTGCCTTTTAGATATGGGAAGCAGGACTTGGATTTTCAGCTTTCCTGAAGTAGTTTTGAAAGCTTGTGATGAGGGAAGATGCTGTGTGGCGAGCAGACTGGGGAAGCTGGTCTCATGTGCAGCGGGGCCAGAGATCATCCTGAAAGAGGGCACAACGCATCCTCACTAAAGCAAGAGCTGTTAGTGGCAAGGCAATGTGGTTTGTCTGGACTTTTGGAAACGCTTCTGGTGTGTACTCCCACGTTTTGCTGTGAGAAGAGCATTTAAGGTGCAGTGAAGACCCACTTAGAGATTACATTTTTCTAATTTCATTGAAAACTTTAACTTAAAGCAGGGTCCACATGTGCCTGAAAGTGGAGTAATCTGCTTATCTCTCCTCACTGGCTTTCAGAGGCTACAGTGTGAGTAGAAACCAGGTTAATTCTCTATGTCTTTCTTTTTCTTTGTGTTTCGTGTAAGCACATTACTCATCCCAGGCTATAAGGAATACACTTTGTACACATGAGGATACGAGAGAATGCCCGAGGTTTTGGGCATCTGCACCTGCTAACATCTGCCTGCAGATGCTTTATTATTATTATTATTATTATTATTATTATTATTATTATTATTATTGTTTTGTCCAGATCTTGCAGCGTGTGATTGCCATGTGGTGCATTCAGAGTTAAGAACCGTGGTGCAACATAAGCTTATTGCACAGAAGATTCACAGAGGAATGCCTGCCACTAGGCTGAGGATTAATTTTACTATCATCACTGTCCCCTTCAGAAAATCCCCAGCTTACAATTATCTCTTTAACATAAAACAGTGCATGGGGCTTAAGAGGATTGCCCCCGAAATGTCATATTCCAAACTTCCCACAGCTGCACAATTGTCCTTAAACTCACTGCAAGAACAGGTGCAATAACCGTGTTTTTCAAGCTTTGGAAGTCTGGTGCAGCAATGTGCTTCACAGGGACATGCCAGACAAAGGCTAAACTCATACCAAGGAGGCATCCTGGGGAAGAAGGGGCAGAATGAAAAGAGAAAAACACAGTTTTAAAAGAAGAAAAATGGCAGCTTGCAAACCTCCAGAACCAGAGGAGAAATGAAACCGCAGCTGAAAGAAGCATTTCTGCTGCCTGGTGCTGCTCTATTTCATCCTCACCTCCTTTGGGATGCTGCTTGCCTGGGAGCCTGGATCGTGGCTCCATTACATAACCATGAAATAAGGAGGTAGCTCCCCAGCCTGAGACCTTAAATTTCAGTAAATATAAAATTATTAAAGCCAAACTTAAATCTGGTCTCTGATGCCAGCGATCTCCTGTTTCACCCTAGTCACAGTATTTTATCTGTGTTACGAGTTTTGTCCAGTGACAGTAACTGGCTCTATGGGTGTGGGCTCTGGATCACTAAGAAAAACTCAAAAAGTGCCCAAAATGTCTCGATTTCAAGCTCCAGCATAACCACTTGTATTGGCTCTGTTTTTTTTTTGTTTGATTGATTGTTTGTTTGTTTTCATCTTTCCCCCAAATCTAGTTCTGCCTGTCTTAAATTTTTGCAATGGGCTGTTTGTGATGTAGGAGGTAGTTTTCTGTTACCGGAAACTTCAAGAATAATCCCTCTGAGGCTCGTATTGTTCCAAATCCAGGAGAGTCAGCAAACAAGAATGTCATCTGCCCAGTCATTGTCAAATGCTGAAAAATTCATGTCCACTTATCACTGCAACATATCTCAATCTCTGTAGCTTTCCTGAGACCTGGCAGATGGAATATGCATTATTCATGTATTTATTTTATTTTTTACAGTGCATGCTTTTATCATCACTTTTTCCAGGCTAGCTGTGCTGTATGTCACCTAGGCAAAAAACCAGGATATTTCTTCGTTTGGCCTCTTGGAGGCTGACTGTCTCTGCCCAGCAGCATTTAAGTCATATTGATAGTGGCTTTCTGAAGGTGCAGAGATTGGTTACAGAGAGGGAAATCAGTATTTCTTCCAATAGTGCTAAAGAAACAATGTCAAGTACAAACCACTCGGAAACACAGAGGAAATCAAATATTTGGAAATCTCAAATAGGACGTAGTTATGCTAACTACATATGCTAGCTGCATACATAGTTATGAAGTTCGCACTTCTTTTTGCTTTGTGGCACAGCTTTTAAGAAGGGGAATGCAGAAAGGCTGTCTTCAATGAACAGGGAAGAAGAAAATCTCAAGAAACATTTTTAAAGACACAATTCAAAAGAATTTTAAAATTTAATGATAAGGCAGAGGCCCTATCTGAACAACTGTCTCTGCCGGCTGGAGGAGCTATGAAGGGAATATCTGTCCTTCCTTCCCACCTTCCTTGTTCAGATTCTGGTTCCTACACGGGGTGAGACATACCATGAGTGCTGTTTTTGTTTGAAGCCAAGGGATTACTGGCTCTGTGGCGCTTTTGCCTGTGTAATGAGGTACATAATTCCACATTGTAGAGTTGCATCTGAACACATCTATAAGTCTGTATGCTTATTAATAAGATATACAAAATATATAAAAGTAAGTCCAAATACTAAGGCAGTACTAGAACTGAGCAAGGATGGAGACAGTGTTTTCCCATTCCAGCATGACTCCACTGCAGTGAAGCAGCATGCATTTTAAACAGTAATACAATACAATCCTCCCTCAATGTTCCTGCCTTGAGCATGAGATTTTCAAAGGACTCCTCATCTCCATGCTTCAAGTGAGGAAGAGCTGCTAACAGACTAAGTGCTATCATACATTTCATACAGAAACTATTTCTCTTCCCCCTTTTGCAGGAGTGTTTCTGCAGTCTTAAAGAACTAGCAGCACCGCCGTGGTATTTTTTCTTAAAAAATATGAGGCAATGATAAAATAACAGCTTTTCAGTCATTAAGTTGTCCCTGAAAACTGAAAGGATCAGATGTCATAAACTGGGATCCTATTTTGGCACCACAAGAAGCCAAATCCCTCAGTGTGGATTTGGGACTAAGACAGTTAAAAATACATGTTCAGCATCAGCATATTATAAGTTTGTAAAGCATAGGCTGGTCTTTACTTTCCGCCTGATTTTAAAACTGTTGCACACCTCACATAGCTTCATTAATCAATATCATAAAGTTACAATGTGTTTTTTTCAAAATTGTATTTGTTCTATAAGAAAATTGAAAATACTTTTTAAAAATTCTAAAATTTCAGCAAGATTTCGTGAAAATTACCCTAAAGAGCTTCAAAACTGTTCATGTAACATCATAAATAAATTATTTTCCTTAAAAGTAATAAAGTTTCTTAACCATAAAGAAGACAAAATGCCTTCCAGAAAGTCCACCTTCTGCTCTTTTCTTTATTTCAGATGTACTGAAGGCAGAGCGAGCCTTCACTCCAGAATATATGTTCAGTCTTCTATCTTGTGGAAAGAAGGTAGATTTGTCGAAAGTGGCAGTTCAGTTTGCCCTTCATTATTTTTTTTTTAGAAATCTTCAAAATGTTAGGGGAACGTTTTGCATAACCTTTCACTTTCACTAAGGCAGTGCTCTACTAAGATAGACTACAGATTGCACTTTCAGAATTTAGTTGTTCTGTTTTTCCAAGATGCCTCAGTCCTTCTGGGTATGGAGATAAAGGGTTGGTGCAGCCAGGAAATTTCCATTTTGTTAAAGAGAGAAGGGAATCCTAGCCTTCTTCGTACTCTTTCTTGAAGAAGTAAGAGATCATTCCTTTGCTATTTATGTGTGTATTTATTTATATGTTTATTTATTTATCCAAAGAGTCCCCTTTAAAACCTGAACCTTTGAGTGTTGAGTTTTCCCATACCCAACTATGGGCCTCAATATTTTGAACCTCCCTTTCTTCACTTGCTGTGGGTCTTCCAACAGCTATTATAGCTTCCTCCTGTTTCCTGTGTTTATTCCCAAGGAGTGATCAGATCTTCTCAGGTTTGTTTCTGAGCAGGACTTCGCATTGTGTCCCAAGCTTGTCTTCATGGTAAGGACTCTGGGAAGAACAGCAGATGCTCTCTTTTCTGGAGGGTCCTCATCCCTTACCTGGTCTGCCCCACTCTGCCCTAGACTCTCATGCTCCGAATGCTCTTGAATCTCTCTGCTTTTTCAACACAGTCACTCTATCATTAAGTGAAGGGTTTTTCTGGAAAAAAAAAATCTTACGTATACTGAGAAAGATTTTTCAGATTCTTTACTGTGATTTGGAAATAAAAACTCAAACATTTCAGAGCTGCTTTTACATGGTTGCAATGAATAAGGATTTTTAATGGGTGCTATTAATCCCTACGTGGTGTGCCAATTTACTTATTTTTTAAGGGTAAAGATTGGTGAAAAACTCTGCCTAAAAAGATATAAATCTAAAAATATTCAAGTTTATTCTTTCAGCTGTAAGCAGGAAAAGATTTTAGCCGTACCTTATGTGTTTACTGTTTGGGCACTGCAGATTTCCTGGAAAGCAAATTAATTTCTTGCCAGTTAAAATGCTGAAGTTACTCCACAGTTAATTTGGAAGTAAAACTGTATCAGATTAGTATATTAGCTTGTCCCCAGTACAGACCCTTCTGAACAGCCCATTCTCAGAATCTGAATTCTAGTAATTAAAGTAATAATTCAAATAACCAAGCTGAGAGTACCATATTATTCCACCATTCAGTTTGTTTATGTAACATTTGAGTCAGAAGTGTGAATTCTTTAATTTGCAGGACCAGAGGGAGCTTTGCAGGGAGGAGGAGTGGGAGGCAGCACAGGTGTCTGGGTGCCGAGGGTGCAATGTGATATTCTTCACACCTGCATCAGCACCAAGGAGCCTCTACCTTATCCAGGAACAAATCCATGCCAGTTCTTACTCCATTTTAATATTTCGGGTTGCCTACTGATTGTAAATGGCTGGTTATTGCAATTCTTCTGTTTTCTCTAATCATACCTTTCATCTGTCTTTTCTACAAATCCTTTGCCATTTCATTTGATTGGAAATTCAGTCATAGAAATAAGGATATTTTATTCCCAGGGAAAGAAGAGAAAGGAAATTAGCATAATTTTGGCACAGGAATGGGGAAAACAGGCCAATGGGATACACTACCAGTGTGAACACTATCAATCAGTGTTGTGGGCACCTCATCTGGCCTATGCTGGCCCTGTGCTGTGGTACACAGGCTAGGTGAGCAGTGCAGGGCATATGGCTTTGGCCAGGTGAGGTGAACCCTGGGGTAACATCTACTCCAACCTGCCTGTGCTTCTAACATCAGAGAAGAAGTAAATAGTTTCATGTTGCTCTCAATATTACTATTTTTTCCAGTAACCTCATGATTGCTACTTGATAACAACATCATTCCAAGAGGAGTTAAAATATAGTGGCAGCAGAGCATCTGTGACTTGCACTGAGTGGTATTGGAGATGTAGAAGCTGGTAATGATCAACCTATTACAGGTGATTGACCCTTCAAGGTCTGTTCTTTCTGCCAGTTTTTAAGGTGATGCCTTATTTTCTTGGTCCCTTGCGTCATCCCTGAAGCATGAGATGCCATACTGATAGAAAGAATGATGAAAGGAATAGTTTTCATGTGTGAAATGGAGAACACATAGTGTTGAGTGAAACTTTTCCTAGCATCCTCCTTAAAAAGCAGGGAGGAGGGGACAAAACTTGCTTAGTGGTTCTATATTTCTGATATCACCCAGAAACCAGTGATAAGGGTGAAGAAAAGTGTGAGAGTTTGCTGCTCTGCTGAAGTCAAGGCTGTTTCTGCTACAGCATCTTACTTCGACTTTTCACCCTTGCTTCTCATGTTGTTGGCAACCTCTTTTCTTTCAATAGATAAGACACATAAAAGTCTCAAGGCAAAATGTAATCGAAAGGTTTTCTGTGGAAAGAAAATCATAGTTTTAGAATGTGCTCCAGGGGTCTAAAGGCATTTGTCTTCTCTTGCTTTGATCTTCTTATTTGCATTTCATTTTCATTGTGTTTTCATTTTAAGATATGCTGGGAAAGGCAAGGCATAATCCTACCTCACACCTCCCCTCACTCCTTCAAAGCCTGTAACACCTGCACGGGTGAGAAAATGAAAGCTCGCAGCAGAAACTCATGTCCCCCTGTCAGATCCTGCACGTTTTCAGATGCTCTTGAAGTTAGTTACAGTCTGGAGCCGGTCTGCAGCAGTGCCCTGCGCGTGGTCAGAACGTGCGTCTATGTGCGTATGTAAGCGTGGCTTTGTGCATAAAACTGTAAGCCAGCTCCACGGATGTTCCTTTAGCCTCTTCATTCCAGAATACTGTATAGTAGAAGTCATCATCACCCCCTCTTGTGAACTGTTGCTGACATTGTTTTCACTCTTTAGCGAGAATATTGTAGGAGTTAAGGGAACAGCTGCTTGGAACTCCTCCAGAAAAGGATTTTGTGTGAGAGAGAGGGAGTGTGTGTATAAATACAATGATGTATCTCCCTTCATGCCGTTTCCTTCTTTTTGGACACTAACTGAAGTACAAGTTCCAACTTTTCTGATGTATTGCCCTGGAGTCTGACAAGACATTTGCTTTGTTCTGCCTGTTTTGGCCATCTCTTTAGGATAAGAGAATAGGGACTAGCTGTGTCCCTAAGGAAGAGATGCAGGCATCCTTGGCAGATAGCTCAGGGACTTGTGTGTGTGGCCACTGTGCCTACACTACTCCTTGCTGCTCCTTTTCACAGTGTAAAATTGGGTTTTGCATCTCCATCCTGTTACACTGGTGTTTGTCCCACAGAAATAGGCTACTGTAATTCCTTGCCCCATTCATTGTGACTGAGTTATTTAGTTCCATTTATAATGGTGAACATCACTGCCAAATATAACCATTATATTAAAGCACCATTGTGCTTTAATAACATGGGAGATATACTGGCTTAGAGAGACAAAGTGAATCTAGGTTTGAAAAGGTTAGGGGTGATTTAAGCATGTTGATTCCATGGAGAAAATCGTAGGTCGCAATTCTGTCCCTTCTGTCTGTGGTGATTAAATATGATCTGAAGGTGGTAGAAGAGCAGTAGATGGGGAAATAATTTGACTTTACATCGTGGTGTTAAATCCACCGGCTGCAAGGAAAGTTAATTCCACCTGCTGCTAAGGGACTTCCCAAAAGTGCATGATGGGAATAAAATCTATGCAAGTTACATCTTGAGATAATTTCTTTTCTTCTGTTTCTTGGCAGCATCCTAAAATGGGTGGTATAATGAGTGCTCTGGAGCAATACAGCTGTTAGCTATGCAGAAATTCCAGTGCACTGACCCTGGAGAGTTATCTGATGTAGGTGTTATTATTTGTAGAGTAAATCAGGCCCAGATTATGAAATATTTGCTCGTGTCATCCCTTTAAAAGAGAGGGCATGCAGGTAGATCCACACTGACCTTTCTGGCACCCCTTTCACATTCAACACAAACTGCAAAGGGAGGAGGATTTCAGGAGCACAGGGGAGTATGATTGACAGGGGGCAAAAAACATAGCCACCTGCACCTTTGCAGGTAGAAGTGCAAGAAAACACAGGCAATTGAGGAAGCCGGTTAGTGTCTGAGTGTCTTGACTGCCTTGCTATATGTGCAACCATGATAGGGATGTCTATGGGAAAAGCATGCAGAGTAGGAGAGCATCTCCTACAGAGCCCACTCAGAAGAAAGCTCGGGCTATGTCTTTCCTGGGGGTATGCTGGGGCATGCAAGCTGTGCTTCACACTCTCCTTGGCTCTGCATCTACAAGATGCATCTGCATCCTGCCTCTGCAAGCACTGAAGTAGGAGAGAGCGGATCCCCATAACCCCACACCATCAAACTTCCCCAGACTGCTATCTTTTGGAAGGAGGCTGATCTTCCCTTTTGGCACCAGAATCTGGACAGAGAATCTGCATCAAAAATGACTGATTTGGTACAGTCGGGGAGCAGGAGTTCTGCCACTGCTTGGCCACAGCACTGATCATGAGAAAAATGCAAAAAATACACCTGAAAACAGTGTTGATAGGTTAGATAACCCATCTTCTTAACCCAGGTCAAGTTCCTGACACATTTTTCTAGATTGTTCTGAAAATCTCTAGTGATGGGGCTCCCTGCAGTGATCCCAGGCAATCCTTGCATAGCTGAAAAGTTCTCCTGTTGTCTCATCTTTCTGTGGCTCAGGGCCATAAAGCCTGACACAGTAGACATAGAGAATAGTGTATCACTTTCCTCCTCCTATCAAAACATGAACCTGAAGTCTGATTTCATGTCTCTTCTGTTCTGAAGAATCTCAGTTCATCCCCTTTTCCCTCAAATCAGTCATATTTTCCTGGCCTCGTGTCATTTTTGTTACTCGCCTTTGGACTTTCTCCAGCTGGCCCACAAAGTGGGCCCCAAGATTCCTGCTCAGGTCTGCAAACAGTGGGAAGCAGTTGACACTGAATGCTGCAGTAAAATAGCAATAAAAACCCAGTTTAACAATGGCTAAAGCACTTAATGTTGGTTTGTTTTAACAGACAGTAGGTAGCTAATATCTTTATGTGAAATTGAATTTCAACATGTTTTGCACCCCACTTTATGTAGTAAAGGAGAAACTTCTTCACTCACCAGATGCCACAGACTTCTTGCATGCTGCTCTCACAAAAGTGCTATGAAACCCAGAAGCATCTCAGGCCATGCAAAATGTGCGCAACCAGGCACGATATTCAATAACCTGGGTGACATCAGACTCATTGCACATGCAATTTAACATGTATTTCTGTGAATTACCCTCCCTTCACACCCCTCTCCTCTCCTAGCACAGCAAATCTGCTGCAGCTGTCAGTGTTGCAAGTGTTTTAGGTTTTCATTCTTCCACAGGAGAAGCTCTGGGTGCTCAGGGCCTCAACTACAGCTTCTAACAGAATTTTCCAACTAAAGCATTTTCAGCAAGATAAAAAACAGCAAATAACAACAACAACAAAAAGAATAAAATCTGCAGGTAACTGATACAAATTTTGATTTTTGTGCATACAAAATAACAGACATTTAAGCCATTCTTCAGGCTGATAATTTTAACAAGATCCGATTTACTTTCAACAGGAGGGCACCACTTACTGCAGTAGACAGTAGAATCAGTTCCCAATTTTTGACATAAGTTTGATCTTTCACACAAAGAAATGGGATTTTGTGCCTCTGCTTCTGCAAATTCATATAGCTGATGTCAGCAGTTATGTTGTATTGCATACCCTGCCTGTTTAAAATGATTAATGCTTGTCAGTTATCTGCTTTTTGCAGACACATAGCTGTACTGTATTTATACTATAGAGACTCCTTCCACATTTATCCTATGGCTGATGTAATAGCAGTTATTTCCAGATAATGCCTATCTTCAAGGACACCAGTTCCACACTTCTTAAGCAGTACATGTTCTAGAGATATTTCCAAAAGGACATACACATATATATAGGTTGAGCCAGTAATTATGAGACCAGCTTCTGGGGGTTTTGCAAGCAGTGTTTCAGATTGTTTTTTCCACCACTAAAATGATGGTGATTGAAGATTAAATTGCTTCTCTCAGAGGAATTCTGCCCAAGGCCCCCAGTTTTGCCAGCACTCAAGATAAAATCATAAAATCACAAGTGTTGCAATTTTTGGTTGATTTTTTTGGCAGTTGTTCATTTTCAGACTGCCACAGGCAGCTTATTAGTTTTAGATCATCCCTAAATTGATTGTATTGTTTGTATATATTTTGGAGCTGCATTGATCTGTCAAATGGCTACATTGCACAAACAATTGTGAACTTTTGGAAAAACCTACTACATAACATGCTGGCTTCTAGTTTTAGTTAAAGGTGCCTGAAGTCACATCTATATTGAAAAATTAATTTGGACTACGGTAGGTTGTGAATTAAAAGTAGACTAGCTATTTTCAATTAACATCTTGCGTTGGCAACCCTCTTTATACGTATACAGTATAATGGGAACCAGATAAACATTCCTTTACTTACACTAAACAATGGCTTTACTTTATATGAGGTCCTACCAGAGTGTAAAAGACTAACTCCTCTCAGAGATCTTTTGCAATTAGATCCTAAAGAATCAAATGTTCTCTTCAATATTCAAGCTTTGGTGCTAAATTCAAGTCACTTGCCCATAGCCATGGAAATATATCTTTCCAGACCATGGGAAATTCAGAACTGAATGTGATATTGAAAGGATATCCCTATTCAGCAATGGCTTAAAAACTACTGTAATAACTCTCTGTCCTTGGATTGCTATATCATCGGGTTGTTCTGCTAAAGATCATAGCCATCTACCTGATTCTGCAGGGCACTCATATTTATCAAATCACATGGACCAAAATGGTGCATGGACAGACCTACAAATGCAAGGGTCCAACGTCCAGACTCTGTCAAATAGTTGCAGGGCCTCTGTGTTGGTTGCCCACAAAATTTCCAAATCCCACAAAAGCCTCTCCCTCTTGGATGTCATCCTTTGTGCACTATCAGACAGGTTTGATGTTCTCTTTGGAGGCTGTTGGACTTGCGTATACTGGACCACATCTGTTATACTGGACCATAGCCTGTTAATGCCAGGCTCTCAGAGAAGGTATGAGGAAAAGGGTGCAACACTTTATGAACCAAGTCTCTGACGAGTGCCCTTTTCTCTAATGGGTTTCAATGCATGAAGTAGGCTGGACAAATAGTCACTTCTGGAAAAGAGGAAATGCAGAAAAAGAGCTATTTCTTTGCTCTCCTCCTCATCCAGACAATATCAGCATCACTACCTCTGCTCTTTTACCCTATCTTACTCTGCTCTGCAGCTCCCCCGAGAAAACCCAGTTAACTTCCATTCCCAGCCTGGTCCATTCAGGCCATGGGCACAGTACTCCACAAAGGATATCACTTAGCTTACTGCCCGGGATGTCTGACCTTGAGGGTCGGCTGTATTACTGTCCAGCCTTGCTGATGCCCAGAGATTTGGAGTATAAGATCTGTAAACGTTTAAAGCACTCTGCATGTCTACTGGGACACTCTTTAAACAGAATAACAACCACCCACTCCATAATGAGCTCCCATTAGTGCCTAGCCTGAGAAATTCAGCCCATCAAAATAAAAGCTCTTTTTCCCCTACATCTTTGCAGTTATCTATCTGAAATGTTCTCAGTTTAAATTTTTCTTTTATGGCTATTTACATCACAAAAAAAAAAAAAGGAGAACTGCCAGATTGTCATTAGGTTTTGGGGATGCTGAGGGATTTTTTGTACCAATTTTAAGCATTTTCTGTTGTGAGATCCTATCTGACTTTGGTGGTGACTCTGAGTATGTCTTTATAGAGGACCAATAAAAACCATATTATGAAGTGCAGTAAGGGAGTGAAAGACTACAGTTCAGCTGTTTATTTCATATTAGACTTCTCTCTGTTGCTGTTATGGGAGGCAAAAGAATAATTCTAATAAATTGCACCGAGAACATCTTGTCATGGATTCTCTTGCATCAAGGCAATTGTGTGCTTGTCATCCCTGCACCCTAATCAATGTGGCCCCACCATATATGCGCAATGGCTTGCCATGCTGTAGTAGCTCTTTTACCTAAAGTACCTTACCCCTAAGGGGCATTTTGACTATAGTTGGTGCTGCTCAGCCTTCCAGCTGCCATATATATATCCCTGTCTTTTACACTTTCTGCTGAAAAAGTTTCAGTTGAAGTATAACTTGGCTGAATTGCCCCAGAAATGAATGCATGACCCAGGGAACATGCAACAACATCCTGAGGTCCCTTCCAGGACAAGTTGTTTTGTGACTCTAAGTGGCATTGCTGCAGCATGGAGAGTACTGGCAGCCACACTGCATCACCCAGCTGGCATATCATGTCCACACTGCTCATGTCTGTCACCAGACATGCAAAGTACCTTCCACAACTTTGAGGAGCGAGTTATGGTACTATTAACAAATTTGTAGGAATAGTTTCTTTCTTCTCACTCCCAGGGGACTTATGGGAAGACATCACTGAATCTTTCATACTTCAGTGGTTCAGCTGATGTCCATATTTTACACATATGAATGAACATGAATTTCATTAAACTGCAAAATCTACATTTTACTGGTGGATCGGAAGTAGTCTAGGCTCCAGAAACAGACTAGCTCCAATAGTGGAATATCTGCAACAATTATCTCCAGCTAAGTTCCATCATACCCAAGCCTCTAGGACTATTTCTAATTTCTGAAGTGGCCATACACCACTGCAATGCCAAGTGTAAACATGCAATCTGTGATAGCTTCAGATAAATCAAGCTAGACACCATGACAGACATTCTGACTCTACCAGAAGGTCACATCAAAATCAGGAGAAAAATTTTTTTTGAGAGATGGAGAGCAGTTTGTTTGGATTTTGATTATTGACCTTTCACAGGCAAAATTAATGTTTTGAGATCACTACCAGTCTAATTACATGTTTGGAGTGGGAGGGAACAGCAAGAGAATGGTAAATATGCCATTGTTCAAGTGAGACCCTGCTTCAATTGCAAGTGGAAAGATAGTATTCCAAGATTTATTTTCACATATATGTTCACGAGATTGGGCATATTTTTAGTGCATTGCATGTTTTGGAAAAATATCAGTGCAAGATATGTCTTAGATCTTAAAACATCAGTGCAAGATAGGTCTTAGATCTGACACAGATTTGCTATAGCATTCTGGAAAGGTGTTTGTGTAGCTCTGGGTTCGTCTGTATCACTCTTGTCTCCGGCAGCAAAATTTGTTCAGCAGCACTGACATGACACTTATACATTGGGAATAAGGAAAAAATAAACCCTCACTGCATTTTCTTATCTGTCACATAGCCATGTGGAATAGGTACTTTAGATCACAGAGGATAGGAATTATTACCTTAGTCAAACACTCTCTTTTCAAAAGGGTTATTTCTGATGTTTTATAAAGTGTGCATGTCATAAATCTTTTAAATTCCATAGATAGGGAAATAAAATTATGGCAGCCCAGCTCTGCCTTTAATGTGGCAGTATCTCATCTGGCATAAATTGGGGAAAATCCCTGCTGGATCTCTGCCTTTTTGCATGAATGAGTTATCTAGTCCAATGACTCTTTTATTTTTTCTTGAAGGGAAGTTCATGCCCTTGGCCAATTGTGAGTCTTGTTGAAATAGAAATGCTCTTACTGTTTCTGAATCATCTGTCTTCTCCAAGGCCAGGAAGGTCAGTCTTTTGGGACAGTTATGGCCCTTTCATTAGTGCAGCAGTCTGCCAAAACAGGTCTTTTTGGTTTTAGTAACTTGAACCAAATGAAAGTCTCTAAATTATATTGTCACATAAACTGTGTTGTTCTTATCTTCAACTATATGAAAGCTTTACCACTGTGCTTTGTTTACACAAGACCTCCTGTTATTAAATTACCCTATTATTGTGCTGCAATTGTGCAATTTTTCCAATACTTGACCATCTCTTTCTTGGATATGTTGACCTTCAGTATATGGATGTCAACCAAAATTTTATTTAAAGCTTTAAATGATTCTTCAGCTTAATATGGTTTCTTTAGAAAAAAATTTACCAGTTTGCCATTTACTTAAATAGAATCACTCATACTTCCTTAAAAGCTGAATAATATCCATTTTATTTCCTCTCTGAATTCTTTATTTGTTCAGAGCTTTTCACTATAAAACAATGGAATTCTCTCTTGCTGTCATCCAAAACTGGGAAAGGAGAAAGAAAATCACAAAAAATATTCTTCAGTCCTAATTTCCTCGTCTACAGAAATGTTAATTCAAATCAAAGCCTTGGAAATTCAAGATCAAGTGTTTAGGAGACTTTAGGCTGACACATATTATGGAAAATGAGATAAAAAGCAAATGCCTTTAGGACTTATTATTGAGCTACTAGGCAGCTGCAGAGGAGGGACCATTAATACTTGTAGCTGGAACATATTTAATTAAGACTTAATGGAACTACAAATCACTCTGTGTATTAAGGTCTTGTTTATAAATGATTAATAGTTATTTAAATGGTTTAATGGTATAGATAAAGTTCAAGGTGTTGCTCATAACGGTATATAATGTCATCTGGGAAATGTGCTTACATGTATAATATATACTTTACAGCTTCATCATTCTTCTGTTTGCTTATAATGCATTGACCTCCTTCTAAGCTTCTTATGATGAAACAAAAACATGGAATATGATTAGATTCTTCTAGTATTTATGGACAAAATGGAAGTTAACCAGTAAAGCTTTGGAGGTCAATTAAATTTCAGGTCATCCTTAATCAAATCATACATTATTTGTGAACAGGTTTGATGCTTATGCTTGAGCTTCACACCCCTTCATTCTTCATGTATGTGCTGCCTGTGTTATCCTGCACATTAGAAGAAATAATAACAAACGAAGTACAAGGCACACTCTACAAAGTAATATGTTTTTACAGCCTTTACTTTTACCATCATTCATTAGCAATTGGGAGCCTCATGCAACTGTGAAGATGAAATAATGTTGTATAGATGTGGATATATCAGAAGACACACAGTATTCTACGTGGGAGGGCTTAAAATGTAATAGGAATGGCCTTATATTCTGGTGCTTGCAAGGGAACTGAACAACACATAGCGAAACTGAACAATAGAGGGCTGGCTTCTGAAAAATAAGTTTCTCAAATGCTACTGAAATGCCTATTAATAGATGAACAAGATACCATTTGGTTTGTCAGGCCCAAATGTAGGAATGTATGATTGGAGGACATGTAATTATTGGAGCATATAATTAAAACAGTTCCTTCTTTTTTCAGTATTTGTCCCTATGCTCTCAATGGAACCATATTGAGTTCTTGGCACAATAGTCTCCTACAAAATGAAGTGAGAAGTTTGAAGGGGGTTGTAGCCACTTTGGAGACAGAATGAGTAATATTCTTTTAAATGAAGAACATTTCCTGTCAATGAAATTCTTTAAATAAATAAATATTTAAAAAAAAAAAAAGGAAAAAAAGAACTTTCAGGGTAAAGAGGTACTCTGTATTGAGACTCACGAAATCCCGATATTACCTCTATGGCAGGATACGTTTTGTCCACCTCACTGAGGCAGATATAGAATGATCTTACTGGTCCTTTTTGGCCTTTAATTTTTTTGTGTGGGAATCACCAGCACAAATTCTAGTTAAAGTCACTCAATACTTCCTACTACCTTTTCTTGTTTTTGACAGTAGATTTGACAGTTTTAGCATGATTGTGCTGTATTGACATGACGATCATGGTGTACTGAAATGGTGATCATGGTGCATTGAAAAAAAAAAAAAAAAAAAGGCTAGATCTTTCTGAATACTATTTGGGAGATTATGTGCAGTGCCCTATCAGGGCATTAAGCACTAGATGTTGTGCATCCGTCATTTAAAATTTCCTGTCCTAACATATTAAAATATATTGAGTCACTTACAAAAGGAGAGAAACAAGGTAGAAAGTATTTAGGTGATGCTATTAAATTTAGAATTGCCAATACTAGCAATATGTGTAATTTTAAAAATAGTCCTGCCAGAGGTATAAAATTTTTCATTGATTTTGCAGAAGTGTAATTGGGAAGAAACACTCTGTACATCCAATTAATTTGATTAGTTCACTAGAGGTAGATATTTTGGGGGACAGGGTAACGTGGCACATAATTGAACTTGTGTTCAGTCAAGGGCAAAGAATTTAATGGATGGCACTTCAATGAAAAATCTTTCAGTGCTCAGGATGTACCTTGTTTCTTGGCTCTTGCTCAACAACGAAACTGCGTCATTGGTCAATTCACTCTCATTGAGTCATTTGTTAAATTTGCTCTCATTCCTTTTATGCTTTTCTCAACCCTCAAAGAAACCTACTTTAAAGTCACTCTTTTATGCAGGATCAAGTGACCTCGGTATTGTAAAAAAATATCAAAAGCCTCCTGTTCATCAAACTGCTTTTCCAAGGTGGTTTTGTCCTTGATGCCAGACCCTAACTAAGACATAGTCAGCAGATTGCAAGTCAACATAATTAGACATCATCCAATAAAGTGTTGAGAGGAGAAATACTTACAGTTACTTTGTTATGAATTGATTTTCTAATACATGCCTCAGTTATAATGAATCAAAGAGCTTTCTGGGTTATGGGTTTCCCAGGCTCTGGAGATCATCAGGTGTTCACAGTTGTCAATGTAGACAGTGGTAACAGTATGTGATTAACTAATGTAATTTACAGCTGAACATTGCTTGGTGCCATCTTTCCTTCACTCTAGGAGACTCTCTCATTGTGGTAATGATGCTAATATTGATTCATTTATGAAAAAAAATGAAGTGATCACCTCTTCTTTGATGAACATTTCGAGGAACTGACTGGTAAATCGAACACTGGCCTAAAATGCTGGCCACATGTGAGGGAGCAGGGTCCACTTTTCAGCTAAGTACCTCCATGCTCCATTTTTAGGAAGATGAGACCGATGGAGAGAGTTTTTCAGGAGTAAGTTTGATCCCATTTTCCATGAATTAAATACTGTTTCCGCAGAGATATTCGAACAAAAGGCATGTAGAAAGACTTCAGAAATGCCAACAAGTAGGCAAGACAACAGGACATTAATTTTTAAGACTGTAGCCTTCTTCTTAATTTCAGCCAGCTCATTGTTATTTCTGTCAATAGGCTGCAGGTAAGATCAAATGGGTCCCCCTTGGCTTCCTAGATGTTCAAGTACAGTTTGAGAGGTTTAAGCATTGACAGGATTACAGCTGAACACTTGGGAGAAATAAACTGTGTGGGAATGTGACTACACAGATTAAGAGAGAAATCTAGTTCAAGATCACAAAGCAGATTTGTGGCAAAATAAGGACTAAACAGGACATTTTATTCAAGGTCATTCAACCTGATTATAGTGTGACTTTCCTGAATCTCATTAGCTAGGCTGCAGTTCTTCAGATTCATAGAATCATAGAATGCTTAAGGTTGGAAGGGACCTCTAGAGGTCATCTAGTCCAACCCCCTTGCACACGCAGGGTCACCTAGACCATGTGGCACAGGGTGGCATCCAAGCGGGTTTTGAAGATCTCCAGAGAAGGAGACTCCACAACCTCTCTGGGCAGCCTGTTCCAGTGCTCTGTCACCCTCACTGCTAAGAAATTTTTTCTTAAGTTCCTGTGGAACTTTTGGTGCTTCAGTTTCTGGCCATTACCTCTAGTTCTGTCGGTGGCCACCACTGAAAAGAGACCAGCACCATCCTCCTCACTGCCTCCCTTGAGGTACTTATATACACTCATTAGATCCCCTCTCAGCCTTCTCTTCTCCAAGAAGAGTTCACTTGTTCAAGACAAAATATCTTCTGTCTGAAAGGAACAAAGACTGTGTGCATCCTGCTCCATAAGCCAAGATATTACCAGAGCAAGTTCTCTGGTCTTAATGCTAATGATAGTGCATGCCTACAAATGAGAATTCACATTCTGGATGACAGAAGGAGTCTTAGGAAAACTACCTGAGGGCGTGGGCCAACATATTAATAGTTTTCTCCCTAATGTTTTATTTATTCAAAAAGCAAACAGATCCCCAGACAAAATAATAGTATTGACAAAGGATCTGTCTTTCAATTGTAGCGCTTCCTGATGATAAAAAGTTACACATAGGTGATTACTTACAAAATGGAGAGGGAATCCTGCTCGTACATTTCTGATTAAACATTTATTATTTCTGCCAGCCTTTCCCCTCTCCAAAATTCTCAAGAAGAAAAATAGCCTCCAGAGGTTCCTCTTTATATCCACCAGGTTTATATCCACCTGAGTATTCTATTCTGCTAGAAAGGATACATAGAAAATTTGCATTCGAAGGATCACTGAAAAATGACTAAATTACCCACTTTCATTCAGTATCATTATCTTTTTGAATCCAGACTCCAAAAATTATGAATGAAATTTGGAGACAAATGTTCTAGATGTATGTGTTTCATTATTTATTGGTAACGTTCAGTTTAAGTTTTCGTCACACAGCTACAGGCACCTCACAGATAATTATTTGGAGGTATCTAGTTGTGACACTTGCTAGTGAGCTGGTTCTTCAGCACTGTATTTTAACGATGACAGACATATGCTCAGAAAGACACATCTTGAGGGAAAGTCTGATGAACGCCTATTAATTTATAAAGCAAACTGCTGCTATGTGGACATGAAATGCAAACATCTAGCTAGAGTAACAGTCACACATTAAGAAGCAGAGATCTTGAAGACATCTAATCCCTTCCACAGACCCAAAACAAGATCTGCTTTACTGGTATGAGTTATACTACACTTAGAGACTTTGAACTCTTCGAGAGTGTCCAACAAACTGGAGGGTTTTGCAGCTCATTTGAACAGAAGATGTGAATGCATGGGACTAGCAGTGTGACTGGTGGTCAGGATTTCCTGCCTGCCTTTTTTTTCCTGACTGCACACTCCTGGAGTTCATTCCTCTTCCTGCTTTTTTATTCATCCATGGGCAAGGTCTGGACATAGTAGGGCAGTGCAGCTGTTGATATAACTAAGCGCTCTGACAGTAGACCTTTTAGTAAGGTGGTGAAAGAAGAGAGCTAGCAGTTGTTTCTAGATAGAAGGATGCTGGGGAAAACTACCTCATGCGAGAAGTCTCAGAGTTTTATCATTTTGAGCTGTACAGTGAAAAAAAAAAAGAAAAAGAAAAAAGAAAGAAATTGCAACTTTCTTACTTTCTTATTCTTTCCACTTCCTTATTTATCCCTCACCCTATCTCAAGAACTTTACTCAGAAGTTAGTTCAGCAAACTTTCCATTTCTGATCTGTCTCCTGCAGATCAATGGAACGCAATTTCAAGTTAATTAATAGAAATCAGAGCCAAGAAAAAGGATTAAGAATGGGCTTTAGAATTCACTCAGAATCTGTCTCATCCTCCTCCCATTAAAGCCCAAAGTAGCTCTTCTGTACTTCTGTATTGCTCTGTTAACACTGATGTCCAAGCTAGAGCAACTGAGGACTTTGAGGAGAGCAGAGGTAGGCCAACACTAAGCTCTTCTGAGAATTCCCAAATGGGCTTAATCTACAGTTTATTGCAATCAATGAAAAATAATTTTCTGATTTTACTGGGGTGAGAGTATGCTAGCACTTGTTTTACAGTTCTCCAACGGCTCCAGTCTTTGACTCTCTACTCTCATTATCTCTGCTATGGTAAAGCCAAGGAGAATGGCTCAGACCCACGTGGTTGCTCTGGCTGCAAGAAATAGCCAGGTCGGCAGTCTAGCCTCTCCTTGTCACAGGAGAAAAGTACTTTAAGGAGGGAGCTTGGCTTTGCTAAGTGGGGTTTTTTGTTTGTCTGATTTTTGGTTTGTTTTGTTTCATTGGTTGGATGGACTTTGGTTTTTGCATCTTTATTCCCCAGAGCTGTACTGCTCTGCGTTGTGCTTGGTTGTCATGGGTTTGGTACAAAAACTCTGCACAGTCAAAGCCCCTGTACCTGGCAGCTCACAGTGAAAGAGGTGTGCAGTATTGTTATTGCAGTGATGTGAGTTATCACACATCACTGGAGATACATATACTGCACTTTAGCCCATAGGAGAAGTTATAGTGCAAAAACCTGAACAAATGGAAAGAAAATGAGGAGTACTTAAAAAAGGGGGGGAAAAAAGAAAAAAAGAAAAAAAAAAGGCATAAATTACCAGCTGGATTTCTCCAAGTTTCAAGAAAACAGGCAGCTAATGTAATCATGGAATTAACTCAGCACTTGGCAGTACATGGAATACCTCAGCACTTGTCCAGTTTTAGAGAATTCAGGTAGGAGACCAGCATTATGAATGCTGACTTCAAAGGCTGCATTTTTTGAACATATGAGAATACAGTCATGGTGTTGAAATCCATCAAGGATGAAGTTTGTCATTTCTGCAGTTCAACAAGATATTCTTTTTACAATGAAGAAGATGAAAAGTTGGGATTTGCAGATCTTGACTGCATATACCAAAAGGCTGAATTTTTCTCATGGATTGGGTATCTGAGAGCTGCTCAGAATGTAGCAGTTCCCAAAAGAGGAATGTAACATAGGGTTTAATGCTATGAACTAGCTAGAAATGCTTCTCGTACAGCTCCCAGACAGCTGTCTGGTGAGCTGATGTGAATTAGCAGAGTTTCTTCTATACCCTGTAAACCACAGTTGAGCCATGCATGTGTAGAGCAAGGAAATGAAAACCATTATTTACCATTACAGGTCTGATTTATCTATTTGACATTTCAGCAGTTTCTTGAGAAATGCAGGAGATGATAAACTTCCATTGCAGCTGAAGTATTTACTGTTACCCAGGCACACATTTTGAGATGAACACTAGTTGTACTAGTGCTTGGCAGATGAACGCTTTGTCTCTCAGATCAGTGCTTGAATGTTAACTGGTACATGTAATTCTTTCAATGACTCTATTGACTTAAGTAAGTACAGGCTTGAGCATTTTGTTGAATTAAGGCCTAAATTGTAAGCATGCTTATTTTATCTGGTCACTGTTTACTGGACTCAGAAAAACACTTTATTTTAAAGGTCGAAGCGTCTTGCTGGTTGGATTGAGTGCCTAGTGAGTGTGTGCACAGACACGCCAGAGAAAAGGGTGCTCAAGACAAGAAAAACTTTCCAGACACGTTAGCAAAAGGAAAGAGGAAAAATTGCATTTTCTAAACAGTATCTCTGCCATGAGCAGGACAGTTTGTGAGTGCTTAGTGACATGCTTCATAACAACATGCAGAATTTTAAGATTCAAATCTAGCACAGATTTAAAATGCCTATTTATATGCTTCCTGCAAAATGAGAATGGGCTGTTGCACTGCTAAGGGACCAGTGAAACAACACCCTGATCTTTCTAGTGTCAAAACAGTGTTTCTGGTGTGACACACAGTCAACAAAACACCCCGATGCATTCCTTCTGCAGGACATTCTCTACATCAGTTAGCTGATTGTGACTCAAGGGCCTCCTTTCCTCACACATGGAGCAACCTATCTGCCTTCACAGGTGTCTTCTGCCTTTTTAATGAAAATAGAGTCAACAGGCGGAATGTGAGAGAAGCAGGAAGGCTATGGAGAGATGTGTGAGAAATGCTCTTTGCTGGACTTTTAACAGCTCATCTAGCTGTGAAACCTCTGTGTGATGGAAGCCTCATCCCTGCAGTTAGAAACCTTAGCCTGTGTCCACGTGGCTGATAAGCCAACTCTGTTTTGTGTTCCTTATCTGAAAAAAATCTCCCTTCTTACATCATCCCCCAAGCCCTGGGGACACATGTAAATCTTTCTGGGGAATAAACTGTTTGTCCTTGCCTATATAACAGAGAAACAGAGCACATGCCTTTTTCCTCATCTCTATTTATTTTACACGTCCTGGTCTCAGCTGTGGGTTGTCCATACCCTCAGAACAATGCACATAACTGGGAGCACAGCTTGAATCTCACATGTCCCCAGAAAGGCTAACTTTTTGCTGAATGTTTGTCTGTGCAGAAATTGGAAAGGAATGACATTCTCTTTTCCACATATCCTGTTCCTAAAAGCTTTTAATCTTTTTATGTATAGACTGAAAGATGTTGAAACTGAAGTCAGTAACACAAACATCAGTGTTCAGAGTTTTTGCGTGGACTTCATTAGATGAGTATGTTACCAGGAAATCAGAGTATTAACTGTAATTTGAGGGTTGCTTGGAGATGGCTCTAAACTCTCTGCTTTTCATAGGGTCAAGCACAGGAGGTACAAAATGATCCAGAAGTTAATCAGGACTAGTTTTGGAGATAGAGGAGTTACTGAAATGACTATCTCTGCTAAATCATGGAGTAAAAGGCTGTTCAAACAATGCATTTACCTGAGTGAGACTGTTACTTGATGCTTGCAATGAGACCAATTTTTGATTGACCAAAATGACTCCTGGGTAGTCCTACAACTTAAGTGATTAATATTAGTGACTTGTGGAAGGCTCCTTTGAGAGGAGTTATTAAGTACCAGTGCAAAGTATGAACAATCTTGAAGCGTTCAAATATGCTAAACTTCAATACGGGTTGCAGAATAATGACACTCACTACATCACAGGGAATGTCGGGTTCTTTCAAACCCTGCAATCCTTTATGTTTCTTATGGATTTGTGAGCTATTTTTAATATACTAATTCCAACTAAAAGCATAAGTCTGATTGCCAGCTGTAATCCACACTTCATCCGTGCACATCTAGTGATGCCAAGTGCTTTGAGTTGGGCTGATGTGAAGGCACTCAAAAACACTCCTGTGTGCTCCTGAGGGGTAGCAAAGGAAGGTGTTTTTCTGCTCAGAGAACAGCTGCTTTGAGGCTGCTCCATGCTATGGCCCTGCAAATAAACAGATAGATAGATAGATAGATAGACAGATAGATAGATAGATAGATAGATAGATAGATAGATAGATAGATAGATAGATAGATAGATAAAAGTTTCACCAGACCACTTAGCAGCCTGCGACTCACCAGAGAAATGGAGAAAGTCACACCCTGGAGAGTCATTTCGTGTCACTGAGCCCCGCATTGCCTTGGGTTGTATTTTGGAGTCCATACGCTTCAAATACAAACTTATTTTGCAGTATTGCATTCAAAATTTTTATGCTTAAAAAGCAGTTAACATCCCCTGCACAAGACTGCACAAGAACTGTGAGAGAGTTTCCATTTAGCAAAGTGCTGTTTTGAAATAGATATGGAAAGAATCCTTCAAAGCATGTTTCTTAAAACTATGCAAGTTGAGCTTTTTTCAGTATCTTGCATGTAAAAAGCAATTCTTTCAGTGTTCTAGTGAAGCCTCGTCTGACCACGAAAAAAAAAAGTGATTAAGCTAGACTATATTATTCTATCTGATTTTTAAGTAATTCAGAAGCGAGAATTAGCTTTTCTGTTACATTTACTGAATGAGAAAGGCTTTGCTGAGTATATGTGAGAGCAAGCAGGGCAGGCAAATTATGTAAAGCAGAGATAAAGGTGGAAAAGGGTTAAAGGAAAGAGAGAAAGATATGCTTGGTCCTGGAGAGTTTGGCAGCCATGGGCAGAATGATTTTCTGGCATGGGCACATAGAAGATGATAATTTAGAAATACTGGTTAGAAATGATCCAGTTCGAACCTCCATTTCCAGGTTGGTTGTCTTGAACTTTAAATTCTTTAATTCCAACTGATACATCTTGCGATTTTTTCTTCAGCAAGCAACAAAATAAAATTAATTGACTGCAGAGATGTGTGTAGGAAGACTTAGAGAGTATCCTGCATTTCAATTATGCAGCTGGAGCTTAAACAGTATTTTAGTAGAAATGCTTTTCAATAAGCATTTAAGAAATCTCTGAAGGAAATGTGTGTGCATACTTAACCTAGAAGAATGGCACAGATAGCTTTCTGTAGCAAAAATATTGTGCCTTGGGACAGCTTGACCTGCAGTGTTGCCTTGCTTGCCCTAACCAGGCATAACTCAGACCCCATTGACCTTGACTGCAATTTGTTCTCTGCTTTCAGAGGGGTGTCCTCAGTCCTGGCTGCAAAATGTCCTCAGTCCTTCTGCTGCAGGGCACAGTGTTCTCCTGAGGGAGGTTCCTCTGTGAGGATGACTTGCTATGGCTGGTTGACTGTGAGGCAGAGTGGAGATCAATGAAAGCAAAGGCAAGCAGGGTAGCAAGGGAAGCACAGGCATGGAGAGAAGTGGAGGTTTTGAGGGCACAGATGGTGGTGGTTTTGAGGGCACAATGGCTGTTTTGAAGGCACAGACAGTGCTTGGGATGTAGGAATCTGTAGGAAAGCAATGCAAAAAAAAAAAAAAAAGTCTAAGCCACTTTTTCAGGTGGACTTGTGAGCTCAGGGGTCTCATTTTTTTTCAAGTGCTCATATTGCTGGATCTCTAAAGGACTTGTGATCCTTCAGAGTATGCAGTCTGAGCACTTGCCGCAAACCAAGCTCCAAAAACCCTGTAATGTCCCTTTTTCATCCTTTTCCTTTCTTCCCTCCACCCACCAACAGCACAGTCATTGGTTACTTTGATAAATTGTCTATCTATACTACAATTATCTAGCAAGTACTAAGGTAAAAACATTCATAGAAAAATAATTTTCTCACATTCAGTGATGCTTGCATAGGGGTTGGTTGTCCCTATCTGATTATTCCCTGGCTTGTTCTTTTCATTATTGACCAGATCTGCAGAGTGACTGTGGCCAGTTGATCTTTATTTCTTGACACAATGGATGAATCTCATCACACTATCATGAGGCAAACAAGTCTATGTGAATGAGCTGGGTTTATTTTCAGCTTCATGCAAACTGCTACCTCCTACTGCTTGTCTTCTCTCTCTCCAAGCACTTGGGAGATGCTGTCTTCATCTCTCATGCCCCTTCCTTCTGCCCTAGTGATTATGTACCATCTGTTCTGGGCTTGGTGTTCACTCTCCAAATAAGAACCCAAGGTAAGATATGATATAAGCGGTAGATAACTAGAAGCCTCAGGCTGCCCAGATTCACACCCAAACGGATGACCTCCTATACGATCCTGTTTCATACATGTCCTTTCCTTGAAAGGACAAAGCACGGATGTACTAGCCCACGTCAAGAAGTATAAAGACAACATGTCATATAAAAATAGAAATGCCAGATCAGACCAGTGCCCACCCAACCAAATGTCCTGTCTCCAACCAGTAAATCCAGAACAAGAAAGTACAAGATGAGAGCAAAAACATGTAGAGTTGCTTGCCTGGAAATTGCCTGAGTTGACAAGAACTAGCGACCATGGCGCTCCTGAGGCAGAGCTGGGGTGTCCGCATGTAAGGGCCTAATATAGACTTTCTTCTCTGAGTTTGTTTTTTTACTTCTGGAACCCACATAGGCCTTTAACATCTGAAGTAGGATTTCCCTGGGTGATCTAACATGTTTCATTAGTAACTGGCCCCTTTTTCTTTTTCTTTTTTTTTGGTTTTGAGCTTGCCATATTTGGTATTTTGATATGCACTATTTCTTGGATAAGAAGAGATTAGGAAAAAATGTTTCCTGTTCTTTTTCTCTGTGGTGCTTTTCATTTGATATATATAAACCATATTATTCCTCATACTGGAAGGCTTAAGTGGAATTGCACATGTTCACTCCAAACTAAATGTACTTAAAAAACAGGTTTGCTGTTGCCGCTAGTAACGTTTTGACCAAGGCCTGAGAAATGCCATAAAGCATCTAGTTCAGTGGTCCCTTAATGTGACTTCAGAAGCTGATTCCATTCTCAGTACTTAGACCTTCGGTTTCACTTAATTTCTTGTTTTCAAGATGGGCATGAAAGTGATGCCTTAAAGAACAAAAGCATGGAAAATCTGTTCTACTGTGGAGAATTTTCATAGGGAAAGTCAGGAGACTGGTATTTGAGTTAATGCATGGATTTCTGGCAGCAGCTGCTTTGAAGCCATTAGATGCTAGAGTTAATCATTCTTGATATTTTTATCGTCAGTCAGTTCCAGTATTGATAATACTGGATAATATCAATACTATTCACAGAAACTCACAGCAGCTTTATTTATAGCTGTGTCCCCTGAAGCAGTATAAATTGTGCTGGTGTGCCCTGTGATGACTTTGAAGTATCGATGTAGTATCAGGGAATTATTTATTACACTCACGGACTATGATAAAAGAACATTATCAGGGTTGCAAAGCAGAGCACTTGTGTTTTGGCAAGTACCAAAAATGAGACTGTCTGAGAAGTCTTTAGCTGATCACATTAAGCATGTGCACAGCCACTGACTTTCAAGTGCTGTTTTTTTGAGATATTAGAAGTGCTACTGCACTGTGTGCTGCAGTGAGCAAACTGCTTCCTTATCAGAAGAAATTCTTACTCTATAATTAGAACAATCATCATCACTGCATGAAGGATTTTGTTGATAAGAAAAAAATGAAAAATAGCATATACCTCTGCATCACTGCACACAAGAGTTCTCAATTCTCAGCTGTGAGGTTTCTTTGCTAAGTTCCTTCACTATCCCCTGGAAGACTTCTATCACTAGAGCATGCTGCCAGTGTTACTGTCCACTTTAATCTCTCTTTATAACCCCTTGTTTCGATGATGGTCTTAACTCTTAACAGTTCATCCTGCATAAGGTCACTGAGCTTGGAACTGGGAAATGCCATAGGATGTCCACAGCTTAGAAGACCTACAGAAAAACTCTTGGTACTTGAACAGGACCCTGTTGAGCAGACACTTCAAATTTTGATTTCTGATGATGCTCTCAAACATCTTTAAAATGTACTGAATAACATATATATGTGTATGTATCTCCCTGGTTATGTATTTTCTGTACTAACTGTGGAGACAGTTTCAGTAGTACATGTTAAAAATGCTGCATTGTTTTTTCCTAAACTAGCCTGACTTACTGAAAATTTCAGAAACATTTGAATTAATCTTTTGAAAACACTATCCCAAGACAGATGCAAATTAGGTATTTTTAAAACCATTTCAAGGTGCGTTCAGATGTTGTGCAGTCACAAGGCAGAGCAGTTTCTCAGGTGAGGTTTGCCAGAGTCCATCAAAGCCAGGTGGATTTCTGCTTGCACCAGCAATGTCTGGTACTGCCCCTTCCAGAGAGGAGCAGGGTTGTGTGCTGGGATTTCACTTGGTGCAGAACAAGATCATTAGCATCCAAAACCATTAACTCCTGGAACTGGTTGTATCTGAGGAGGGCCTAAGCGGATATAGACTGCTCTACTTACAAACCGCCTGGCCTGAACTATTTATAAAAATAGGCAACCTGCAGCAGTGATAAAATCTTCTCTGCAAGTTTTTTTTTTACATTCATCCTTCATACATTCAAAAGAAATGGGATCAGCTTTTGAGATAGGATAATGTTTGTTAGGAAAAGATGTGGTTTGTCTGCTAAGTGAAAGTGGTGCCTGGGGCAACAGAAAAGAGAGTGTTAAATCAGTTCTTGTGTTGTGCATAGAAAACTCTGTTTTCTCACTTAAGAAGAAGCTGCCTGGAAAACAGAAAAATGGGTGTATTTCAATGAGGAATCTTGGTTTTGATGAGCTGGCATTTCCTGACCAACAATGTAGCTGCATCAAAATATTCCTGATAAACTTCATTAAAAATAAATAAAAAGCACCTTTAGAGAACCTAATTTAACCTTCTATGTTGCCTTTCAAAACAGTGAGGCCTGGAAGAAATCAGCTGTGGCTGCATATGAGAAACAGATTTGGTTGCTGAAATAAATGACAGCAGCTTGGATGACAATGGAGGAAGTTTCACAGCGTTTGTTATGAAACAGATTGCCAGACTTTCCCAGAGATTGGATAAATCAGTGTTTATTTGGGTTTTATTGAGACAGTGATGGTGTCTTCCTGAAACATCAGGGCTGTTCTTCATTAATTGAGATCATATTATGACCCTTCAGAGAAATGTCAGACATGATTACAAGAAAAACAAACAATTGAAAGTGCCCTGCATTAGGAAATTGCTTATTCCTGTTACTTACCACAATGTCAAAAAAGAGAGCAGAGGTCGCAAGGCCAAGCCCTGTGGTAGGACACAGCTGGAACAGTTAATGCTGGTGGCTCCTTGGTCGTGCAGCCATAGTGCTGGGAGCATCCCTGCTCCTCTATCCCTCCACCAAACCCGATGCCAGTTACTGGTCTTGGATGCTGAGGGTCATTTTCTCCCTCTGGAGCCTGGTTTATTGCTCCGTTAGCAAGCCCAGGATTTCAGCCTTCATTAGCCACTGACTTGCATATGATACACAGGGGAAAAAAAAAAGAGAGAGAAAACAAAAAAAAGCAATTTAAAGAAGGAATTATCCAGTTCCTGTAGGGGCCCTTTTTGTGCTCTAGAGGGAACTGCTTGCAGTAGGATATTCTCCGGAGTGCAATCTCCTGCCCACCACACAAATTTGGGATGATGGAAGGAGAAGTGCTGAATTCCCCATGTGTTGCCTAAAATAGCTAAGAAAGCTTGCTGGTGTTGGATGTCCATTTATTTACTAACTTCTAGTAACCAAAATTATCCTTATCAAGAACTGTGCAAGGTTTCTATTAAAAAAAAAAAAAAAAGAAGAAGAAGAAGTCTATAAGTAGGTGCTCTTTTACTTCATTTTTGCCCAGAACATTACATACAGAAAGAGATTTTTGAAATTAAGATATCTGTAGACCTCTATATTCTTGGAATACATATCTACTAGAGCATCGTTTTCATTCTTTTTGATTCCTCTATGATTCTATCTTGCATTTTACCCATACAGTTCACATTCGTTATCTCTGATAGAGTTGTAGTGGGCACTTTTTTTTTTCCCTTTTTCTCTTTGCACTTGATTTGAAACCAGGCAGAGAATGGAATAGGTGACCATTTTTTGAAAAAACAAATATATTGTGTTTCTTGAAGCCACCATCCTTGGACAAGGATGGAGTTTTAGGATATTTAGGATAGGTTTTGAATTGTCAAAGTCAGTGTGAACTGAATGAAACAATCTATCATCGCTGCTGAAGTTCTTGCCATAATGTCTCCTGGATGCAGAAACAGCACTGCAGGAGGCATTGCACTAAATTTGGGGCTTATAATGTTCGTTTTCAGGTCTGAAGCAAGTGATATCTGAAGTGCATTCAGTACAAAATGGGACCCAAAATAAAACAGACTTGAGTTTTTATTCTCCTCTCACAGATTTTGAGAGAGAGAGAAGGAAGGTAATAGCCATTTTCTACCTTTTAGCCTTAGGGTGTAAGTGAAGTTTGGGTTCTTTTTCCTCTCGTCTCCTCTCGTCTCCTCTCGTCTCCTCTCGTCTCCTCTCCTCTCCTCTCCTCTCCTCCCCTTCTCTCTTGTCTCCTCCCCTCCTCTCCCCTTTCCTTTTCCTTATGACCTTCTAGGGGTCAAAAATGGATTGTAGCAGATCTTCAGAGAAAACTGAATATACATATAGATATGTGTGTGTCAATGATTATTCTCTCAAATGTACAGGAGTATAAGTACTGAAATTCAGGCTTACCAAATTCCTGTCTCACAAATCATAAAGCAGTGAGACCTGGGAGGGACCTTTGGAACTCCCTTGTGCAAACAACCCCCTTCTCAATATAAGTCCAACAAGATCAGATATTTCCACACCATACCTTAGTCAGATGTGTTTTAAACATCTTCAAGAGAAGGGATTGTCTGAATATAGTCTATCTTCTCTCTCTTCTTCCATTAACTTGTTGAGGACATCAATAAGAGGCTTTGTAGCCTTAGCTAAAGTCTGCTTTGAAAATCATAAAAAAATCATGAAAATCTTAGAAAGAACTATGAGTTTAAGGGCCTTGATATTTTGGGGTTTGAATGGGAAGAGATTGAGTATTCAGGCTTTCCTGCACAACCATGAAGGCTACAGTTCTGCTTTGTTACAAATTTTCATTGTTTTAGTTCATTTATTTTTCTCATTTTCACTTTTTGAAGAGAACAGTAGATAACACAAGTTTAGAAGAAAGGAGAGAAATGGCAAACAACAAACACAATTTGGATTGAAAGTGTTTTTGTAGGCACCTAAAAATGTTCCAAGGCACATTATTGATTCAGGGCTAGTGGAACATAGAGGATGGAACTTCTCCCTGAGAAAAAGACCAACCCACAACCCCAAACCTACAGCATTGACTGGTGATTCAGAAACAAGTATCTTCCAGCAAATCTGAAATGATATGGCATTTCCTTATACATACAAACACCTTGATGTAGTCCTTCAGGACTCTCACAGTTAGAGTGGCAAAAGAAATTAACTCAGCATTTGAGAAATATTTAATTTTGACAGTTACAACTTGAGGATGGTTCTGTTTGGTGTTTCCCTCAACAACGCAGTTCTTGAAATCATTAGAGAAAAACTTCATCGTTTATGTAAAGAAATATTTCAAGAAATAAAAACAAAAGCAGTAGTGGTTTACTGGAAAATATCAGAAAGTCAAAATGCATTAGTAAGGAGGCAAAGACAAAACAGGCAAACAAAAGATGAAAAAAAGAAATCCTTTTGTGATATAGAAGCACTGAAAAGAAATGCATCTACAGAAAGAAGAGGTATTGTGCAACCAGGAGTGAGGAGCATCACAAATAGTGGCTAGAGATCAAAAGGACTTGGAATAGAGGGAGTTAAATTCTGGGAATATCTTTTTAAACAGTAAGAACACTTTAGAAGTGGCTTCTCTGGCAAACAGAAAGCCAGTGAAAGCCTAGATAGAAGGGATGATACTTACCCTTTTTATTAGATATGATCTGAGAAAACAACTTTGGCAAGGAAAGTAAAATAGTACTGACTAAAAAATACTTAAGAAAATAATGCAATTGAGTCATAGCCCAAGGTCTCACCTATTTTGCTTGCCTCTTTAGAGAACTTGCATTCGCCTGTTACATGTGAAATGAAAAAGGAACAAGACCTCATGACCTTTTTTGCTGATTCTTTTAAGAAATTCTGAAGAGCCTAAAAGGAGTTGTGTTATTGGTTGTTGTTGTCTTTTTATGAAAAGCTGTTGTAAGTAGGAGTAGGAACGAGCAAGCATAGCAAAACCACTGAGAGGCTGGAGTCTTAGTTGTAATAGCTCACAGTGGCATCTTAAAAAATAAAACTTTATATGCTGTTAGGGCTTAGAGCAATACTCATATCCTGCTTGAGATGATTCTGCTGCAAGGTAAATCTTTAAATGTGACTTTGCTCATCAATCATCTATGTTTACAAGATACAAATTAATGTAATGGCTTTGTTCTACATTCCCATAAATGGCTAAAAGCATCCGTCAGCAACAACTTAGCATTAACTACTCTTTGATTAGTGTAATATGCATTTTTAGATGGTGTATTGCTTTCCCAAGTGAAGAATTAATTCTGCATCTTCTCTTTGAAAGATATCTTTTAATTAATGTGAATGCTGCTTTATCATCTATCTTCATTATTAAGTAATACATGTTGCCCAGTCAAATTGTGAGAGAATAAGTCAGGAAGGAACATAATTTAAAGAGGAATGAGAGTTTAATAATGATATCCTTCATTTAGAAAAAGACAGTAAATACTGCTTAATTAGCTTAGCATTCATGGAGAGACTGAGGACTGAAGGACGAATGGCCAAGCTCCTTCCCTCCTCACAGAAAATCTGCTGTCTCCATGGCCATGCGTCTATGGCACTTCACTGTTTGATCTTCAGTAGCAGCACGCAACATTTTTTTTCTCCATAAAAGCCCAAAGAACCTTTCAGATTCCTCAGTTTCATCACAGTGTAAAGACCTGAATGTCCTCCATCAGTAGTGCCGGTAGGACAAAGACATAAGAGGCCAAATCTCATGCAAATGAGAAGGCAATGAAACCGAAACAGTAGAATGATCAGAAATATATTGAGCATGACCCTAACTACTAACACAGTTAGCTCAAGTGCTCTCAGCCTGAGAGGCTGCCAATCCACCTCTGGCATCTCATGCACAGAGCAGCATGTCTGGAGTGAAAGACGCTCCTCTGCATCTTCTGCAGGCAGGGATTATACCCTGCCTAGCAAATTCATTAGTGCAATTTGCTAAGGAGAGGCCCGCTTGGATGCAGTCCTGTGCCACATGCTCTAGGTGACCCTGCGTGTGCAGGGGGTTGGACTAGATGATCCCTAGAAGTCCCTTCCAACCTTAAGCATTCTGCGATTCTATGATTCTTTGTCATGTCAACAACATAGCTTTCACTGACCTGAATCAAATATATCCTTAATGCCAAAGAGAATTTGGAATATGCTTTCCTGAGGAAACACAGTTATTCATATTGAGAAATGTTGCCAGACTCCTTCTCTGTTGCATCCTATGCCTGTTAATGAATAAGGCAGCAAGTCTGACTTGCTCATCTTTAACATTCAGGTCCTATCATACACCTTAGTCCTTACAGAAAAACTGAAATATTAATCCAGGCATGCTGACAGCCTGATCTGCAAGGGTCTTATATACCACTGAAGCCCTACACTTGTCTGTGCCTGCACAGCCAGCTTTGCACTTGGGTGTCCTCCACCTTTTTAATGATTCTGGTACAAAGCATATCTGCATATGCAGTGGAAAAAAGCGTTTTTCAGACAGTGTATATGAGTGTCTTTTGCTGGACTTGAGGCCACCACCTCCCTCAGATTTTTGCTGAGGAACATGTGGAGCATGTGCATGTGAGTGAGTGTGCCTGGGGTGGGAATGAAGGGATTTACTACATGATATGGCATTAAAACAGCACCCGAGGGTGTCTTCAGTGAGGTAATCTAAAAATCTCTTTTTCTCTCCTTTCTTCCCCTCTTCCCTCCCTCCCTTTTCTTCTCTATTTACTGTCAAGGAAGGGCCACCTCTGAAGGGTCAATCCAGCACGGCCTAGAGCCAACACAGACGGATCTCAACAGCAGTTACAACAACAGTAAGTGAATTTACAATCAAGGGACTTCTTGAAAAGATGTCGTTTTGTGTACATGGAATGTGCAAGATCTCTGCTGAGGACTTTGGAGGAGGGAGGGGATGTGTTTCTCACCCCTGCAAATTTTTGGTGGATTATGGCAAGCACAGACAGCTTTTAGTGAGTAGTAAACCAAGGTGATGCATGAGGGTGAGCGCCAGAACATAACATCAGCAAAGCAGGCTTCAAGAGCTGGATGCTGCTTGGAGACAAGTGGGCACTAAGAAAGATCCAGCTGAGTAGGAAACAGAGACTGGAAAGCCAAGCACAAACAGGGTTCCCATTTAATACTCATTTGCCCAGCCCTTGGCATCCTGAAGAGCCATCAGTTCCAGATGGGTGTAGAAGTAAAGTCAATATAAGAAGTTTGACAGGGACTGACAGGGACTGAGAGAGCAGATGCTTTGTCTGCTGCTGGTTCCAGAATGACCACCAGAACTACATAATTTCTAGTACCTTATGCATTCATGAAAAGGTGGTAGATGCAATCTGCTACGTAATGATGGGTTTGCCTCTCTTTTCTGTAGCTCTGTTGTCCTCAGCATAGTTTTGACATTTTCCATGTATCTGCTAAATACTGTATCTGTATCACTGTATGAGGATATAGCTTGTTATGAATATATTAGAGCATATTTGTTAAATTTTTGCTCACAGACTATAAATATATAATGTATAATGTAAAAATGTTACCATGAGCCATGCAGAAATCTAACTCTGTTCTGCAGTGAACAGGAGAACAAATACAGCATAAACCAACAGCTCACTTTGTGATTCCTAAGCCAAGGGCGGGTTGTTTTCTTCTTGCCCTACTTAATTGCCTTTTAGAGGCTTGCCTGAGTCATACTGGGTTTTTCCCCCTTTTAGTTTTTCTTAAGTCCCATTAAGTTCATGCAGCCTGATAGTTGCCTCTGTAAACTATTGCTTAGAAGTGTTGATATCTTGGCCAGTGCATCAAACCAGATGTTTAAGCAGCTGTTGCCCCAATCCTGTGAGCGGTGTTGTATGCCAGTAAATGCAGGGATATAGACCTTGAGATCGATGGGACAACTCATTTATGAAACTACTGCAGGGATCTGAACCTGTATCCATGGCAGATGGAAATGGATTTTAAAATTAAACAGTGTTACCTGAGGATATGATGCTGTGCATGTGAGGAGTCGTCGAGACGAGTGCTTAGCTTGTCGTAGGATACATCTTATAATCAGTGAGGAGCTCTGATTGATAGCACAGGGTTTAAATGTTAGAGGGTCCTGGATGAAGAAACAGCAACAGAAAACCCAACAACATCAGACTTCGTAGGCTCCTGTTTTGGGAAAGTTTGAGTTGGAAAACAATTCTTTTGGTACTTAAAAAAACTCTAATTCGATATATTATCATATCCTCCTTTTACCTTTTCTAACCTTAAATCCTGTACCATCCTGCTTGCCTAGAACTGCATTTGGTTAGGGATTATTTCTTTTCTTCCTCAGGTTGTTACAGCAGTTAAAAAAAAAAATGAAAGTGTTGTGATTAGATCTGAAAGCCTTCTTGAATAATAGTTGATTTGTTTAGATCTGATGTGTTTCTTTACCAGAAAGCAAAACTAATTGAGCTTAATATTTGTGAAATTTAGGTGATAATATCAAGTAAGTGAACTATCAGGCAAAGTTATTAACAATGTCTGATTGTTAATATTTCTGTTGTCTGTTTTTCCTAACCTGCCTCTGTTGAGTGGAGGGTGCAGCTGTACAACTCAACAGACCCAAAATATTTGAGGATTTTAGGATATTATTATTACTAATGGTAATTTATTTTATTATTACTATTATTATTACTAAGGATGTCCTCTATGGGGGCGCCACTGAATGACTAAGACTTGTAAGAACGATCAGGAAGAGACGTTCTATCTAGATGAACAGACCTAAGGCCAGGGCCATGGAGGGGTTTCGAGCTCTATTTCATGGACAAGCAGTGAAGAGTCTCCCTCTGAGAGTGGGGCAACACTGAAATAGAGGATGTGCAATCCTCATCGTTGGAAATGTTCATAACTTCATCAAACAAGTCTCTGAACACCTAATCTAACTTGGAAGTCAAACATGGAGCACAGAGTGGCCTAGACGACCTCCGGAGGGCCCTTTCAACCTATTTTGTTCCATGATTCTATTTCCAGGCAAAAACCTCTGTGTTTAGGTTAAATACCATGATACTTGGTCTTGAACTGCACTTGAACTGCAGAAAATGTCCTCTATCTTCCAAAATGAGCTCTTTCATCCAAAATCCTCCAGTGATTGTAGTCCTCTACCAACCTTCAGTGAAGAGGAGAGGAATGTGATGGACAGTTTTGCATTAAATTAAAATCAAGTCTTCTATATTCACAGAGGAGGTAGTATTCATGGAAATGAAAGCTGGAAGGTGAGCTGATGATCTCAGGCTGTCAAAGACAGCCTGCTCCCCACAGGATTGATTCTGGGCAAGGCTCTCATGAACTCCCTCAAGGGCAGGGGCACAAAACTGTTCTTTCCTAGAGATCCTGGGGTTTGGAGCTGGAGGCAGCTCATTCTGACAGTGTGGTTCCTGTTGGGAAGCTAAATTGAACAGGTCAGGTCCTGGGGCTGTCAATCCAGCAAAGTTCACACCACCATTAAGAAAGGAAGCAGATGATCTCTGGAGGGCTGAATACCAGCAGTTTTGATGTGACATTGTGCTAAACCCCTGGACTCTTTCAGTGGTGAGAAAGTATTGTGGCTTAACTGGAATATGTTGCAATATCATGCCTTTTGCTCCCTTATTGTGTGCTTTCATACCCTCGGACCCCATTTGATTTTGACAGACATAAGATTTTTTCCTCTGAATGTCTTTTTTTAAACCTTCCTTTTTTTGTACTAA
>NW_010585148.1:633326-673661 GCF_000705375.1 Tinamus guttatus
AAGTTTTCTGGCATAGATGTCATCATCCTTATCTGAAACAGAAGTAGCGCATTTCAAGACATCACACTGTATTCTGGGATACTTGGCCGTTGCATTTTAACTCTTACTCAGAAGTCACTGAAGCTGATCATATGACTGCTGTTGATTTTAGGAGGCCTTGGGAGAAGTGTCATCTCAGAAAGATTAATGATTGTACCAGGATTTTTGTAGCAGTGTTTTGTATTTTTTTTCTTGCCATCTATGACATCCCTTGCTTTTTTAACAGGGCCATTCATTAGAAAAACAAGCCAGCTGGCATCCTGAGACATGCTGAATTGTGTGCAGACTACTAATGACCATTAGTTCTTTTGCCTAAGTTCACAGGGAAGATCTAGGAAGTGAATATGTGTCTCTGACAGTGTTACTTCAAGCTGACTTTGCTATTACAAGAGCCATACCCTTCCCTACGTGTAACCTATACACCTGATACCTTGACTTTGCAATCGTGTCTGTCACAGTGTAAATGGGAGGGCAGGTCTTCCCCAGCGGCATGCAGAACTAGTGAGCACAGCTGTGTGATGTGCTTCCCTGAAACATTTTGCTCCATTAGAGCTGCCAATTTGAAATTGTTGTTTTTGTCCCTGTTAATTGAAGCCACCACAGAAATGTCACTGCGGCACAAATTTTAGTGTCAAGGATTGCACAGTGGCAGAAAAACAGCAGCTAGTGAGAGAGAAGCCACAAAACAGGGCAGTGCATTGTCCAAGGCTCTCGTCATGTGGAGGAAAATTTTACGGGTATCTGGACATCATTTTCTTGCTGTTACGGGTTTCTTATGCAGATAGATATTTTATGAACCTGAGCAGATTTGGAGTAAATAAATGTCAGGGCAAAAGCAAAATACCACTGTCCTCTTCTTGATGTAATGCATACCAGTGCTTGATTATTGCCCTTTCAGTGCTTTATTTACAACGCTAAAATGACACAGCAAAAAGCCTACTTTTCCAAGTGAAGGGGACAGAAAGGGACATGGCAGAGCTTATAGAAACAGCATCCTGGTAATTATCAGTAGGACTGCCAATATCCCACTTCTGGTGCCATGAAAGAAAAGTCCCTTGATTTGTAGTGCTTGGCTGTACTCCTTCATTAGAAGAAATCATGGAGTTACGTTGGCTGAGCCTAGAGTTCTCAACAAGCCTTAAAAGGGACCTATTCAGCACAGTTTTATATATCCAGGTTCATGTAGAACAAGTAACCTAGCAGAGCTGAGAAGACAGCACACGTGTCAGCACTCCGTGGAAAATGGGCTGGTAAAAGGTCATAGTTAATGTCAGCGCTGCTGTCAGCTGGGAAAGGCACCAACATGAAGTCCACATCTGTTTTTTTTTTCATAATCTATACCATATCTTGCATACACAGATGTTCTGAAACTTGTTTACATGGGGACTCCTCCAGACAAGCACGGGCACTCACTCAGAATGAAGCTAAACTGAAATAAGGCTCCTCAGATTCAAGAGCAAGGCAGTAAAGGCAATAGCAACAGAAGGGAGAATTTTCCTTTATCTGGATTTGGGGAAAAGCTCAGCACAGATAAAATGTTACAGGCCAGATATCTCAGTGATGCAAATCACTCTGCTGAGGCCAACTGTGCAATAGCTGATTGCACAAAAATACAACATGCATCCAAAGAGACGGACCTGTCATCAGCCTGGAGCTGCGGGTACTGGACATCCTCTCTGTATTCTGTTCATGTTGCTTTGCTCTGATGTCCTTATTTCCAGTTAGTGTGAAAATTCACACCATTTAGAGCGTATTCTCATCCTTTGAGCCTCTTTCCCCCACCTCAAGACTAAACGCCAAGTATTTGTACTAAAACAGCATAAATTAGCAGTTTCCAATAACCATTGGACTAATAACCAAATTCTGATGTTCAGCTGATGCTCAGTAGGGCATAATCTGGACGTTCATAGATAGTTAGTAATGCAGAGTAGTAATTACTACTGGAACATAGTAAAGGGGCATAAAATGCGAAGTTTTACAGAAGCACCAGCTGCTTAGATTGAGTTAAAGCAGCCTTTAGCTTTTCCTGCTGTGTGCAGAAATCAAATTATTTTATTTGTAAGTCAGTATTCTTGCACCTGACCAGTTCTTTTGAAAATAGGGCAAATAAAAGATTATAGAAAATAGAAAAAAAATGAATGATGTAGACATAGGAAAAAAGGGACTTCTGCCAAAAAACATAAAAATTCAGAGAAATCAATGGGAATTAGAGATGACAGTATCACAGCCTATTTTTAAACTCTGGAATCCAGTGCTATAGGAAGAATTCAAAGCCAAGAGTTCAGTCAAAGTCAAAGCTTAGCAGCATATATTACCTGGTCAGGTAATAATTAATACAATGGCATTTCTGGAAGGGATATCAAAAATTATGCTTTGGGGTTTATACTAATGTTTATCATGGATCAAGATGATCTCATAATCTAGGAGGCAGAAATAGGTAGAAAAACACCTGAGAAACACCTGGAATTGACCACTATGGCATAGGATGAGAAAGACCTTGGGTCAGATCCAGGCAGCCATTTTTTTTTTCTTTTTTTTTTTTTAAATTTTTCTTTTACAACTACTTTATCCTTATTTTGGCTGGCTTAAGTGTTTCAGGTGTCCAGCTGCTGATGAGTCATCTGTTCTGATCATACTGATTCACAGTGAGTCATGAAACGTGGCTTTTTAATGCATCTTGCAGAAGAATCGTGTAGAGTTCAGTGTATTCAGAGCCTGCATATTGTCATAAATAACAATGCTGAGGAAACAACAGGGGAACAGGTTTGACCCTCAGCATAACACAAAGTCAGTGATTGAGATGTACGGTCTGGAATGTTTTATATCACTATAACAGTGCTTGGTCTAATATTATTAAAATGAAAAAGCAACCTGTGGGAACTGATAGGTATGGATGCTTTAAGGATCAGAAATAAACCATCCACATCCTCATCCTGGGAGTCACATTATGCAGCAGACTTGCTGCTCACTGAAGGGACAAGTGATCCAGAGGACAGGAGATATTCCTATTATCTCTTATTCCATGCGCTCAGAGAGGAAAAAACATCAAGGTTGCTGTATGAGAAGGAGCAAAAACCAAGAAGTCATTGTGTGGGTTGTTTCACAGGTACCTCTCACACTGCAGTACAGAGAGCCTTCAGTGGTCATTCTTATTCCAAAAAAAGCAAGTCAAAATGAAGTACATTACTGGTAAAATTACCACAGGCTAAGCAAATATACCCTCATTACTGTAATTAATAATGTGTTTTTCTGTCATGTCCTGTCACATGCACAGCCTGTGACATCTCAACAGCACCTATAAGGAACTGGAGAAATCTCTGCAGCAGTGGCTGTTGTAGGAGCTCTGGAATAGGAACTTCAGCTGACCCTAGGTTCGCCACCCAGAGTATTTGGAACTACCCCTATGGTTCAGAACAGCAAGACACATGTCAGGATTTTTTATTTTTTACTATATTTTAAGTGCATGGCTGTCATCACATCACTTTCCTGAGTTATAAAATAAGCTTCTAGGCTCTCATTTGCAGTTGTAAAACATAATTTCTCTACAGTAGAGCTAAATAATGATTATAATTATCTCCCGCTAGATCAAAGCATATGGGACAAAGCATCTTGCCCATTTTGTAGTGGAAGAAGTCAAAAAGAAAGCTTTTTACTTTCACTGTAGTGTTTTCATAGGAAGTTTATCCTTACTTGAGGAATTAAAAAATTACTTAAAATGATGAGATTATTCAGTTAAAAATGAGTTTATGAACCCTTTTCCTTCTCTAGCAGCTGCAATCTCATGCACTAGGCAGATGGAGTTCACTTAAACTTGACTTGAATGTGATGGCTTTCAGAAAAAACAGAGAAGAGGAAGAAGGATGATCTGGAAAAGACACAGGAGTAGAGTGGTGGAGATGACCAGATAACTGCTTGCAAGCTAGGATCTGATTTTCTGCTCAGATATATTAATTTTTCCAGAGAATCTGACTCAGCTCCCTGGAAGAGCGCAACTCAGTTTTAGCTATCACACCTCAATCTTAACTGCAGAGGGCATAAAAACAAATCCATTCTCAGATGTGTGCTGGGAGTAGGCAGAATTTGTCTGAACACATAGCCTGTGTCCAGTAGGAAACGTTTGCTAAACATGTCTGAAAACAAGCTCTTGAATTTAATATCTTTATAAATTGAGTGCCATATTTGATGAAATAAGACATAAGAGGTTGTGCAACTCTTTAAAAAGATATAGATTGTACCTGGGGGAGGGGAAACTCCTTTTCCTCCCTTCCTTCTCTTCCATGGTTCCCTTTAGTTGTACACAGCTGGGTGTTGTCGGCTGCTTGTGCAAAATCTTGCTGTGCTGCTGCAGTTAGCGTGAGCTGCCCAGGGATTTTTATTATTGGTGTTGATAGGATTTTGAAGGAGAAAACTGCTCCGGGAGAAATGCAAATTGGCGGTTTGACTAAAATGTCTTGCTGAGGATCTTTTACTTTGCTATTCTTGATATATCCCTAGCATGGAGAAAGTACTTTCCTGTAAGAGGATAGCTCTTCACTTTGTCTCATTCAGCAATTCCAGCCTCAGCCTGCATGTATTCTTCGCTGTTGCAGGGTGATTCCCCTCATCTTGCGGTGAAACCTACAAAAATGTGAATTCTCCCAGCTTTCAGACACACTTTCCTGACCTCTCTCTGTAGTTCATTCATATAGTTGCAGAAACTGTTTTTTAGAAACAGTTCATCCCTCCTTTTGCCAGGCTAGTTTCCAGCTAGATCAGCAGATTCGTGATAGAATAAAGGGACATTATTTGCATCTCTGCTCAGGGAAGGACTGAAACCAGTTCCCGTATTAAACATGGGGAAATCCAAACCAGATAGATAAGCATTATCAAAGCAACAAGTGAAGGTAAGGTCTCCTATTAATCATCAGTCTAGCTGCAAGATGCAACACCATACGAAACTGTTGCTAGTTCTGCTGCCCACGAATTGATGGACTTGGTTGTGGTATTGGGACTGATCCTAGTCTTTGCTGGCAGTGAAACCTTACTGCTTACTGGGAGAATAGGAGGACTATGGTCTAGGCTAAGGCTTCAGGAAAAAGCAATCATGTTTTTTTTAGAGGGCATACAGCCTCTCAATTTAAATTAAGTGCACTGTACTCTCTCACCCTGTTACCACTATAAGGTAGTTCTCGTTTTGAGTTAAGTGGAGGAGTCAAGTTTGCCAGGTTTCTATCATGTCTTAAGCCTATTGGTATGAGGTAAGGAGTCAAGCCCCAAGATTTTTTCCATCCTCTTTCCAATCAATGAACACAGGTTTCTGTTTTGTCTGCAAAAAAATCTCACCTCTCTGCGTTCATGTTGGGTTTCATTTCCCTCTCTGACACAGAAGGTTACCAGCATGTTCATGCCCAGCAGGCATTAGTTAGCATCTGTTCTTAAACTCAGAGCACATAGCTGTGCCCTCAATTTCCATTCTTTGGAAACCTGTATGTAATGTGATTAAAATAGACTGCAAACAGATGCTTGATGATAAAAGGGTCCTGTTTGCTCGGACTAATTGCAATTTGTGCTGTGAGGGTTTTGTCAGTGTCCAATGAGCAATCTTTGCAAGGACTCGGTGACTCTGCCTGACTTGGGGCTTTGATAGCTGTGATAGACCTGTAGCTTTGAGCAGTGAAAGTTTGGGGTTCGAAGCTCACTTCTTAGCAGAAGAAAAGGATATGCCTCTTCGGGAGCTTGTGAGGATAGGTACAGTCAGCTGTGTTAGCTGTTGCAAAGGGAAATGGGTCCTATGGTTCCTGGAACCCTCAGCAGATGCCCAGGCAAATGTGGACTCTCTTGTACATGGAAACTCTTATTTAGCAGAGAATTTACAAAGGAACCTTGAGCCTTCTTTTGTGCCATTTGAACTTCAGTGATGATCAAGGGTCATTTAACCAGATGGAGGCAAAACATCCAGATTCTTTGCAAACTATTCAGCTAAAATAAGACCTTGCCTGGAAGTTTTTGATGGCATCATTGCTTCTCTTAGTGACTCTGAGGTGAAAACCTAAATTTCAACCAAAACAGAGCTTTCCATTTGTCTAGATTGCCTTCTCCGAAGTTCCAGGATGTATGAGCAAGTCTTCAGAGCTCCTTGCCTTTAATTAGCAGACTATGGTGAGGACATTAGGTCCTTTGATGTGGAAATGAGAAGCAGAAGGGCTGGATTAGTCTGTGTCTGTGGTTAGTCAGGAATGCTAAAAATAGCCCCCCAAACCTCTGCTTTTTGGCATTGAAGTCCTCCAGCACAGCCCAGCATGACGCAGCCACCCCCATACACCCACCAGGGCTTGCAGCACGTGGTGGCAGAAGACCCTGACTGTGGTGGGACCATCAGAGGGGAAGGCATCTGTGATGTCACTTGGGAACAGGCTCTGAAAATATCCAACGTGCTCCCCAAAGCGACCCAGCCTGCACCATCCTGGATGCTGTGCCACCCCGTTCTCTCTAGGAAAGGCAGTGAGTGCAGAGTATGGTAAGGTGCCATCCCCAACACAGCCCCCAGTTAGGGCTTTGCATTTATTTGAGGCCACACCTGGACAGCAGAAGACAACGATTTTATTTTGTTTTATTTTCTCCCTTGCCTGTCCAATCCTTGAGTCCTGTATTGACAGTAGCAGTCAGTTGCAAGCAAAGTAAAAGTTGGCCAGGCATGTGTTTATAACACATCTTTTTTTTTTTTTTTTTTTTCAGTACGGTTATTCTGTGCAGAATTAGATTTGCAGCCCACATCTATTATCACACTTAGAGTTTGTTTTCCTAAAACCATTTTTTTTCTGCGAAAATGAACAGAAATGGCAACATAATGGAGGAAGAAGGGGAAAAAAAAGCTAAACAGTGTGGTAAAGGCAACAGTACCTTGGGTTTTATTTCAGGCACTCACGTGCTACTGAAAATGAAAGGGTGAGAGCCACAAGAGACAAGTACACATGGTAAGATCATCTTAGCTCCGAGGGGTGCTGAGCTTTGTCTGTTGCATTCTTTGGGGTAGAAATGAGGCAATTCAAGGTGCTGGTAACTGTGTTCAGACTTTCTTCTCTTCTTATTCACTCTAGTCTGGCTGAAAAACAGACTGCTGAGTCTTTCCATCTCTGCAGGTGCTGGGGATTCTGCATCAGGGACCGCAGCCCATGGAAGGTTTTCTCTTCCACCAAAGGAGGAGGAGCAAAGAGGTGCTTCTACCCCCAACAGCCAGGCAGTGACCAGTTTCCCAGCTTGATAGCAAAAATGAAACCAGTCCCTCATATATACATTGTACATGATAAATATGTGAAATTTTAAAATGATTTTTACTTCGCAAAAGGGCTACTCTTTTTAAAAAAAATGTAATTTAAAATCATGTAGTTTAAAATCAGAATAATTTAGGTGAAGCTGCTAAACGACAGGCACTAACACAGTATTGTTATGTGGGAAATTTTCATACTGCACGCAGAGCTATATAACCTTAAATATATCTGTGGAAGCCCCATTCTAAAAGTGTAAATTGTCAGTGAACAAAATGACAGTTTCTGAAGTGTTTTACAAAGATTAAGACTGATGGGCTACAAATAATTGTACGGACGATGAAAAGCTTATTTTATATTTATTTTAGTATTTCTTGGTATCATCACTGACCCTGTAAATTACCCTGTTCCTTTTGGCTGATAGGATGTTCGGCCAGGGTAAGGTGTCTCATCACTGAAAAGGACAGGGAGTCTCTCCATGTAAAGTTACTCCTTTCACACCAGTAAATCCTATCCTGAAGCTGAATTTTCCATCGTCTTTTTCAGAAATATTTTCACATTCCTGTGCAAAGTGGCTTACAAACATGAAAACTGCATGAACTTCCTCCATACCATCCTTTACCTTCTGCTGTAATTCCAGAATGAGTTAATTCTGTAAACATACCCTTAGAAGCTTAACTGAAATTGGACTGGAATGACCAATGTCAGGACATTAACACTGCTTCAAACTGAGAATCAGGAAGAGACTTTCCTTGGTTAACCAAGTTCATTAATGAGCTCCCATCAATAGGAGCTGGAATACATTGGCCCACCAGAGAATTATATTGAGAATAATCAAGGTTTAACAGGCTCAATGAGGCTGAAAAATGTAAGTGCCCTCTGTAGTGTGCAGAGAGGGAACACAGGACTAAATTATGCTTTTTTTAGAGGATATTTTTCTCTCTCTGCCTTTATTTCTTATTTCCTTCTGTTCAGGTATGCAACCTCTGAGGACAGTTTTGCTGGGGACTGCTCCCAGGGATCAGGGTGTGATGATGGTCACAGGTTCCTATTCCTTGGTTCGTCTATTTTTCTTTGCCTTTCCACTTTTCACAGGAGTTTTCTCATCTTCTTTGTGCTGTGCAAGTATTTTTAGGCCAACACATTTAGAGGCAGGGAGAAGACAAGGCATGTGGGTAGTGATAGATAGTAATAACCTGTCCATTGCTACCTATGGGCATTCCGTGTTGCCTTCCAAGGTGTTGATTGGACATGAACATGGTTTCTCCTCCTTTGAGTCAAATTTCCAATTGCTGACTCCTGAACGAGTCGATTGCCATTTGCTTCCCTAGAGAGAAAATTATCTGTACATTGAAAAGAGAGAAATGTCTTGTTTTAATAGATTTATGTGCTTATAACTGAGCCCAGGATGCTTTCAGTTATGGGGTAATATACTCTTGCACCAGGAGGGAGGGAGGGCTGTAAATCAAAAGGAGGGAAAGCAAAGGAGATTTTTCACTGTGAACCTACTATTTTATGTAGGCTAATGAGCACCGGCCCTGGGGAAAGGCAGCCTTTGGTGAGGGTCCCAGTGTGAAAGCCCTGTTGTAGGGGCTGCTTCCACTCTCTCCATGCCGCTACATCTCCAGTGTTTTGCCCAACACGTGCCTGGTCGCTGCCAGTCTAACCCAGGCATCAGTGCAGCTCTGCCTTTGTTTTTCTGCCTCCCGAAATGAAGCGGAAAATTGAAATCAAATACTACGCTGGCTGCACATTCATCAGTGCCTATTTAGAGACACCCCTGGAGTGATCCTTCGGTGCCATGCAGGCTTGCACTCAGGCTTGCAATTTAGGAGCAGTTTAGCCCACAGGAAAATAGCTGAAATGTGTAAACAACTGAAAATAAACCACTGCTGTACTGTCCGGGATGCCTATCTGTTTCAGGGCATAACTGCATCCAATGGGGTGTGGAAAAGTGTGGCTCAGAAAGGATGTGTGGATGATAGGCATTCTCCAAAGAGACTTCCAGGGCATGGCAGTGTGTTCTGTTGTGAGCACTAGTGGTCCGGGAAGCTGCTGTACTGCACTTTGGGGAGACTCCGCTTAAATCTCTCTGTTCTGTAGGTTTCTGTGCATAAGACAGCGCTCCTGAATATGGAGGGGAGGGCTCCACCTGCACAGGGCCAGGTTACAACAACATGAACTCACATTTTTAGTTCTTTAAAGGCAGGCTTGAGAGCCTAATTTTAGAAAGCCATGTTTCATCATTTTGTTTGGATTTTGGCAAGGACAAAGGAGGCAGCTTGCTAAACTTCAGAAAACATGAGCATCCATTTTCCCCTTCCTTTTTCCTTTTCCTTTCCCCTTCTCTTCTCTCTACACCAGCCACATCTTTTATGAAGCAGAGAACAACTGGAGCTTCCAGGTGAAGAAACTGAGAACAGGCTGTATGAAACACGGGCTCTGTGAAAGACATGAAATAATGCCCAAGATGTTGTCTTTCAGTAACAAATAGTTAGAGTTTGGATTCCACTAAAGACATTTCCCCAGTGCCATTTACACTCAGATGCATTCAGAATTAGTTGTCTCCATAACTCACTGTTCCAGCCAAACATTTGCCCTTTTTTGCAGCCTTCCTCAGCCTGCTCATGTTGGTTGCCTGCTGGGTAAAGGGGAATTGAAAGGTTTTTGGGGACACCTTTCTCTGCAACGTGTCTGCTGGTGGCAGATTCCATGTCCTTTTGACTCGCTAAGCAGAGCTGAGCTCAAGCCACTGTTCTGTGGCTCGCCACATTACCAACTTTCATTACTCCCTGGCAGTTTGAAGTGGAAAGTGAATTATTAGCACTGTAAACACGCTCTGACCTCCCTGACTGTTTTTAGTCCAAAAAGCTTCTGGAAGATGGGGTGTGAGTGCCACAGCATCAGCCTTTATTAGCTGTGACATTGCTTACCACTTTAACCCATGTTCTGTCATACAAGGAATGACCTCCAAGTGAAATAACCTGGTTTCCTCTGTTTTTCTGCCGTGTTTTTCATCTGTGTCTCTGACTGCAATTATTAAGAACAAACTTGAGTAATTTACTGTTAGCCATGCAGGGAGCAAGGTAAATTAAAAAGAAAGGGACTTATAAAATGATTCTTTTTTCCCCTTTCAGGGGACAATTTTCTCTGGTCTACAGAGAGAACAAATAAGTGCCATCTGATTGCACTTATTTGTTGTAATATATTATGACACGGTCATGAAGAAAGACCGACAAATAGTCTAGTGAAAAGTTGATGGAACTTTTAACTTAGACATCAAAAATTCATAATTACTCAATTTGAAAAAATATTAAAAGACATCAGATTTGATGGAAAATGGAAAAATAATACTAAATTTCTTTTCATATGGCTGCTATTCAGGCCATCTTCCTGATGACTTTATTGGAGATTTCTCACAGGAAACTCTGCAGAGAAGCCAAAAAGGCACTTCCTCACCTAGAGAAAGGGCAGTGCTTCACCATCCACATCAATCCCACCTCGGACAGTCCTGTAAGTGATCATCCAAGATGGTCTGGGGCCAGTAAATCTGGCAGATTTATTTTAGAGCTCACTCCCCTTCATACTCCCCTGGTAAAACATGCAGTTTACCATTTTATCTCATTTTACCACTGAGGACTTTTCCTGGCTCTACCAGGTGCCAGTTGCTGCAGACTTGCCCAGCAATGGGATAAGCTGTGCAAGGCCATGGGTTTCATTGTAACTTGGCTCCCCTCGGGTGTCTTGCATACAAGTTTTTTGTACCTATTAGAAAGACTGAGCGTAGCCGTAGTAATGAGCTCAGCTCTTGCAAATTGTTAGCTCAGTTTTGGATTGTCACAGGGGGAAATATTTTACATGTCAAATCAGCTACTATTTATGAATTCCATTAATCTTGATCTATATCATGTTCTCATCTGAATATTAAGAAGGTGTGTGCATTTTGACAATTCATATTCTTCTATTAACAGCTGCAGTGAGATGTTCAGATTATTGCAAAATTGGCCTCTTACAGCTGCTGCCAAGGGCATGATCACTTGCATCAAGTTGAATAAATTGCAGCTCCTGCCACAGAAATCACTTCACCAATCACCAATCTTGTTCTGTGCTACCATAGACTGAATGGCCAGTATAGAGTCAGTTTGGGTATGCTAACCCGATTGATGGCTGTGTGGTCAAGTTCCCCACTCCGCACACCACTGCAAGGATTGCAGTGATTTTAAGAAATCCGTAGTGCTTTTTTTTTAAAAAAAAAAAAAAAAAAAATCGCACTGGAGCAATAGAAACAGTTATCATGCCTGTCATCTCAAGTTGAAGAAATCTTTGCATTAATGAGTTAAATAAGTGTATATACCATAAGCGATATATATAGCACTCTGCAAAGTTTTCTTTCCAATATGGGAGTATGCATTTAGTGCGTGTATATGATATCACATGGCATATCTTTAGTGATTGTATGCATGTTTACAGTTAAGTATTTGTGCCTCACTCTTTGCAAAATATAAATTCCATAAAAATGCAATCTGAAGCAGACAAAAGCAGCTTTCACAGAATCATAGAATCCTTAAGGTTGGAAGGGACCCCTAGAGGTCATCTAGTCCAACCCCCCTGTACACGCAGGGTCACTAGAGCACGTGGCACAGGGTGGCATCCAAGCAGGTTTTGAAGATCTCCAGAGAAGGAGACTTCGCAACCTCTCTGGGCAGCCTGTTCCAGGGCTCTGTCACCCTCACTGTTAAGAAATTTTTCCTAAAGTTCCTGTGGAACTTTTGGTGTTTCAGTTTGTGGCCATTACCTCTAGTTCTGTCGGTGGCCACCAGTGAAAAGAGGCCAGCACCATCCTCCTCACTGCCTCCCTTGAGGTACTTATAGACACTGATCAGGTCCCCTCTCAGCCTTCTCTTCTCCAGGCTGAACAGGCCCAGCTCCCTCAGCCTCTCCTCGTAGGGCAGATGTTCCAGGCCCCTGATCATCCCTGTAGCCCTGCGCTGGACTCTCTCCAGCAGCTCAACTGGAGTAGCTCAGCTTTCTCTGACACTAGAGTGTTTGGGTGGGAGTCATGCATAGTTAAATCTCATCCTATGGAAAGTAAGTTTGTTTTCCTGTACAAAAGGTCTCTAAAAGTGAAGGAAGCATTTCCCACATGCTAAATCAGCTATGGAAATGGTCTTGCTCATAGGCAGTGTTTTGAAACCCTGAACCCCATACACAGCAGCCCTCCCTGCTATAACGAGCATTGTACACACACGCACATCCCCCACATTGACATTTTGTGTGTGTGAGGGTATGTTTACAAATACATGGAGAGATTCAGAAACTTGCTCAGTCACGCAGAAGTCCGTGATGAGAGCCAGGCTTTGAAACCAGTATGCCTAAGTCTGGGATCTTCTCACATGCCTACATTGACTTTATGCAAAATTCTACCCTCTCCATCCTTCTTTCCTGGATGTGTCATGTATGCAATAGTATTCTCTGAAATTGACATTTTAAGATATACTTCTGGTTTCACTGGTTCTCATAAAAGCTCACTAGTTCAGGCATGCATAGCTAATGCATCTTTAGAAAATGCTTTAGCCTGATGTAAAGAAGGATATATTTGTTGACGCAGTCCTTTACTGAACAGAAAAATCACTAACAAGTATTAACATGATGTCCACTTGGAAGTATATAAAATATGGGCTTTGCTTCTCCTTAAGCTAATTTACCTTCTGGGTCAGGAGGAATGTGAGCAGTTGAACATAAAACCCTCAGAAAGGGCTTCAAAGTGCAGAGTTCAGGTTCAAGTGAGCTAGCTACAATAGACCTGACTCAAACACCTTGGGTAAACGAGCATTTTACACTCACTGAGAACTCACCTGATTCCATCTGGGCTTGAAATAGAGAAATAAAAGTGTCATTTGCCTTTAGCCGAAGATGTAGATGGGTATTTGCCCATGGGCCTCCTGCTGGACAGCTTTGTTCTGTCTGTGTAAAGCCCATATGACTTCAGATTCCCTTCATAGGTGTAAATAACTAAGAGCGGATGTACAACAAAGGTGCTGAAGGTGTCATGTATAGTAATGTTCATTTGAGGCTGTGCTGATCTCAGATAAAAAACTTCTTGTATACAAAAGCTTTGCAGAACCTGAGCTCAAGTGTTGAGGAAATAATTCCTTCTAACAAGGAGTAAAATCTTTTATTCGTTGGGCTGGTCATTTTTTAAGGATATGAAGCTCTCTCTATTGCAAAGCATTGGAAAGAAAGGCTAACAAAAGAATTGATTTGATGGAAAAGGGAACAGCCCAGGGAAAGAAATAAAAAGGTAACTTCAGTTACTAATTATTGTAGGCACTACCTATAAATGCTGTAATTCTTAAAAAATGCAATGATGTGCAAATCAAATAGATCAGGTCTGTGCGTGCAACAGTGCAGTCAGCAAAAGCTCAAACCTGTGTCACTGGAGCAGAAGGGTTTGGGGTTTTGCTGAGACAGCTCCTGGCAATTTACACTGTTAAGTCATTTGTAGCTATAATTCAGTATTTATAAAGCTCAATGCTCGTGTAATTTAACGTAAGAGTTATCAAATGCCGGTCAAGGGAGCTGGATTATGGGAGCACAAGAAACTTTCATAGTCCACAGAAGAAAAAGATCCGTTCTGTACCAAGTCAGAAAGAGCAAAGAGCGCTTTGACTCTGTATACTTTACTGATGACAGAGAAAGGGAGCTATGTAGTCTGCTAACTGAGAAGCAGCAGAGGCTGAGTCAGAAGACTATCATGACTTGTTTTGAGGAATGAAGAATTAGGATATTAGGATGAAGAAAAAAAACTATCTCCTTGCAATATACATAAAAATCTACTGCAGTGAAAAATGTAGGTTATTAATTTTAATAATGTCCATATTAACAGTTCTGTATATGACATATCATTTTGATAAAATCTGAGATGAACGTGGAAGGCAAGTGAAGGATGAATTATATCCTGCTGGAGCTTAGCCATGCTGGCCATAGTGAGCTACATCTTTTTTAAAACTGTTCCTTCAGTTCAGTAGGAGATTTGGGTTTATTTTGCATTAATGATATTTATTGAAATTGCTGAGTAAGCTCTGTTCATTGAGTAACCTTCTTCTTTCAGCCATGGCATCAGATATTAAATGTAAGACATTAAAAAGCTCAATGTAACTTAAAAAAAAAAAGAAAAGAAATTGAGGGAAATGCTACCAGAACAGACGTGAATCATTCCTATTACTGCCAGCTGAACTATCTTTTGGTATTACATTTCAGGTTTGTATGATCTGCTTTAAGTATGTGGGCCCTTTAAATGGATTTTAATATCTCTGAGAACATCAAGGGATTTTGCAGTTCAACATTTATAAAGCTCGGCTTATGTGGATACAGTTTATTAAAAGCAGGTTCTGCTTGAAAGATCTATTAAGCTACCACGCTTAGAGGAAGAGATGAATGAACTGTCCATAGCATGTCAGAACTTATTTGTGAGAATGTTATTTTTTTGCTTTAGTGAATACCAGATGAAAAATGTGCCAGTTAGGACAGATCTTTTTATGGGTCATATGTCCTTTCCTACAGTAGAGTCTTAGCAGACTGCCAGAAAGAACTGCTGTGTTGAATTAAACCAAACCCCTGCTTATCACAAGCACTTGCTGGATTCATCTCGTGTGGGCTATATCAAGGGTGTACACCATGGATTGGCTGTAGGATATTTCCTACAAAGTTGATCATATTTGACGGAAATACTCCAAATCAAGTGGAAACAAACACAGCTTGAGCTGAACTGTCGCTTTGATTCATTACTGACTCCAAAGAGTGACGCCTTATTTCAAGCTTGACTCCAGTCCTAGGTCACAGGTGCTCTCAGCCCTGGCCAGGTTGGCAGGGACCATGGGAAGTAACTTCCCCAACCTCCTGCTCAGGGATCATCTCTGAGTGACTTAAGTTCAGAGGCTGAAAAACAGTTTTTTGTTAAGTGACTCTCTGAGATACTCCAGGTATGTATTTCAGAAAGCATAGATGGGCCTTGGAAACATGAGAAAGATCCTGCTTTCAGTAGCAGAACATTTTTTAGAAGGCAATCATTCCATTTGTAAACCCTCCATCTGGATCCTCAAAAGAAGAGGTCACTGAGCACCTTCTAAGGACAAGCCAGGGAATTAAAATCCCTTAAACAGTGAAGTCATAGACTCCATACCGGTATGTGCTGTATTGCAAATTATTATTTTTCTTACACATTATACATAATCATCTTATTATTTTTCCTACTGCTGAAACTTTTCCTCAACACAACAAGCAATCAAGTATCTTCTTTCTCTTAGACAGTCTTCTTAATTAGCTGGTCTACTTAAACTCTTCAAAAATATTTTTTAACTTTTGAAGACTGCTGTTTCTGTTTTAGTGCTGAAGAAAGCTTCTTGTGCCAAAAATCATGTTTATTTTTCTCAGCTATATTAATTGGCCTTGCAGAAGACAACCTCCTCCCACGGACATTGCTATAATTACATCATGAGATTCATTACCACCAGGCATTCAGAAAAAGATAAATATGTTGAGAACAGGACTATCACTGACTACTTATAATAGCATCTGGAGGACATATCAGGAAAGAAGGATTCTTTTCTTGCCTTGTTCATTGCACATTTTTCTTAAATTGACAGTTAGTGATAGAATACTAAGTTAGATGGATCTTTGGTCTGAGTGAGGACAGTTCATATTATACTCTTGCAGATTAATTACTGTCAAAATTCTATTCCCTGGATAAGTTGTTCATCAAGAATCTGTTTAACTATCTCTTAGTTAAGTTAAAAAAGAGAGCTATGTTTCACATTTATAAACAGGAAAAAGGAAATCTATGGGATTTTAAGATTAACATCTGAAAATGCACAGCACAAGTTCCTGTGTAAACACACATTTGCCACAGACGTTCTTTTGGAGCAAAAATAAATCAGCACTCAGAAAATAAATAGCAAGAGTCTTGAGTCTGGTCAAAGCAGGTGACCAAGTAGTTGTTCCATGAGTTCTGTTTGGCAGCAGAAGCCCATTTCTAATTAGGCATTATCTTACATGGGTAGCATGTTTAAAATGCAAGAAATGTACTGTCTGGCTATTGCATTATCTGCCTGTTCTTCGCGTTAACTCATTCTTGTCATTCACCGTTGTACGCAAGTCTGATAAGAGCAGTGTTTCTTTAATTGTATCCAGATTTCTGCAGGGCCAAATATCAATAATAAAACAGAGTTGAGAATCTTTGACCGAAAAGAGAAATGTAGGCTTTTGTAATGTGTGTGTTCTTCCTCATCCTTGTTAAATTGCGAAGTCTGGATTAGGTTATGCATTTCTCTCCACCGTATGGGGTCACCTACTGTCCTTTTCATTTCTTCTTGTTTAAAGGAGTATATGCTATGCAGAAGGACCTAGTCCTTTACCGGATGTGATATGAATCAGTTATTTAGCTTTTTATGGTATCATTATGACTCCTTTCTTCTCTTGTCTACAATGACTGATAAAAAGATAGATAAGAGCCTCCTTTCTATGATCTAAGAGGACAATCCAGAGTTTGCAGGGTCCAGTCTGCCCTCAGGAACTGTTTCCAGGGAACAGGTGTTCATTCTTACCAATCATATTGTCAAAGAGTGCCATTACCTTTTTTTTTTAAAAAAAAAAAAAAAAAGATTCTTTTGGTTTAAATAACTATACAGATCTGCCTGTTGTGCTAAATTCTTATTTCAGCCTACCCAGTACAACCACAGCTTTGTAAACAGAAGGAAAATTTGGCCCTACATATATTTTAAAGATTAACTTGTTTTGGCCACAACTACAGTAAATATTACCTTGGGGATAACATAATTACCAAAGTTACAGCTTTTTCTCTTGTTATCGTTTAAATAAAATTCACTCTGTTTTCATATGGCTAACTAATGCTTCAAATTTCGTTTTTTCATTTCTAGTGTGCTATTTCGTGTGCAATTTCCTCATTGCATGCTTCCATTTTTTGAGCGCTTTTGAAAAGCAAGAACAGTTTCACTGAAAGCACAATGAAAACAGTCTTACCTGTTTCCCTCCTCGAAAGTGCAGCTGGGCATGTGCAGTAAGTTGGCACATGCACCAATGAAAGAACTGTTTTTCCCCTATACTAATTCAAGGTGTCTTTTCCAACTTCACCTGAAAGATCTTCCAAGGATTGAGATTCCTTTCCAGCCTGTGGCTCTTTGGCATTGTGATAATATGTCCAAATGGGAAAGAAATGAGTATGGCTGCTGTTAGCCAGAGACCAAAGAATAAACAGAGAATAACTGGCCCACAGTGTGAATATTGATAAATATATAAACACTCCCAAACCTTGCCAAATGCCTAACTGGAGCATGAGGTTTTCTCCAAACATTTGAGATGTTAGATTTTTTCTGACCTCAGAATTATCTCAAGGGAAAACACACCTTAACTGAAATCCCTTTCTTTGCAATGAAATATGTCTTCCTCCATTTTTCTGTGCAGCCGGGAATTGTGTCCCTTGCTTGCCTAAACCCTGGCATCTGCTTTTCAGGACTGCAAGCATTCTTGCGAATGCAGTGCTCCAGCTCTGAGCTTGACATGCTGCTTCGTTTCAATTCATAATTATCGGTCTTATTGATGGGCAATAACATTTTATTTAAATTTTTTATTTTCACAGTGTTACCTTCAAAGCTTTTGTTTTCTTCTGCAGTGATTGCGTGGATTTTCAAGCCAGGGGAACAGTTAGGGTCTTCCAGGGCAACTTCTACATAATGCAGGCAATATAGCTTTGCCCTGGTTGCTCCTGCTGTTATTCAGCTCCCGTGGATGAGCTAGGACCCACACCTGGCAACAGTTTAAGGACGCTGGCTGAGTAATGTGGAAGTATCTTAGCAGGCCTTGACTTTAGAAAACTATAGGCAACCTTCTCCTTCCTTTCATGTGTGATAACTTCTAAGGTACTTCTAAGGCTGCCTAAATAAGCAGCCTTAGTGACTGTGATAGCTAGGTGGATGTTTTCCCTCAGAGAGTGGCAACATAATTCTCATAAAGCCATCAGAAAGTAACAATCATCCAGTTATTAAGATCACTGAGGCTGCTTCTTATTTAGTGCAATGATACCTGCCTGTTTCCTGGCAAGCCCAGGAAGTGCATTAGGAACAGTGTCTGCCAGAGCCAGGATCCCAGGACTGGGCAGACCTTGGGGCTGCTCTTCAGTGTATATTGCTCCTGCCTCCTTGTATAAAACTCTGCCAAAGTAAACGTTGTGTGAAATGTCCTGATCAGATGGCATTTCATGGTAGCTGCCTATATCAGGCACAGGGCCTCCGAGATGATACTCAGCTTTGCTCCCATGAAGATGCTCAGCTGAGGTTATCAAATAGAGACACAGAAAAGAAACAAAACCAAAAGGAACCACACTCACCCGAACTAATTAAAGCATCAGTGGGGGGCAGTGTTGGTTCATAAGTAAGGTGTTGAACTGCGAACACTTGAAACTGCAACATTGCAGCATCAGGGGGATATTTCACAAGAAAAAGAGGATTGGTAGCCTAATGTTTGACATGCTGCCGTAGGCAGAACCCCCCGCCCCGGGTCCTGTTGCTACTTTCTGAGGGAAGTAAATGCCCAAAGACTGGCCCCAGCATGGTTGACGATGCTGCAGTGAAAGCTTTGACCAACCAGTAGCAATGAGAATAAGAGTCTGTGGAACACCTGCCCAAGGCATCTTGTCAGGAGTTTGCTTTTCTTATGGATGGAAAGATCTGGGTAGCCATCCACCAACGCTGGGCTGGGCATTTCTTTCAGAAACAAATGAAAGAGTGGGTGTTAAAGCAGGAAAGAGGAATTTGTACCCCCAAATTTTCCATGGGGTGCTCTGTCCCTTTGTCCTCTCAAAAAGAGCTCCTTGCAAGGCTGAGAAAAGCCTCATGTAATTTCCATCATAGTTTGTGACAAAGGAATTGAACCATAGAGGTGACTGCTACATAAGACTGTGTATACAAGGCCAAATGTATATGCATATAAATATAATACATATATCATTGTTTTGAACCCCTGTACATAGTTCCCAGTTCTCTTATATCGTATCTGAGTTTCCACTTCTGGGATCAGGCTTTCAAAAGTGTTTGGAGCTGCAGGAAAGTCTGCTGCTCCTTCTGTGTCGTGTCTGAAATTTCCCTTCAATATTCCTTTTGTTTTTAGCAAAATGTCTGAGCCTGTGTGCTGAAAATCCTGTGAAAATGCAAAGGAATTGTTTATCACAGTTATTTTGCGAATTTGCTTTGATTTTCACTAGACTTTTAAGGAAAAACAGAGCAATACTGCTGTTTATTGACAGCTGTTTCAAGGTGTTTCGTTTGAATCAGTTATGCATTAAAACCAAAGCAATAAGAGTCAGGGAATGTACCATGAATTCTTCTTCTTCTTTCTTCCTGTATGCATTGTGGTGTGTCTGCTCAAACATGCTGGAAGCTTCATAGAAAGTTTTATTTATTAGAGCCATAGTGACTATCAGAGCATTCATGGATTTGCTTTCACTTCAGAGGTGACATTGGATGAAGCTGAATGTTACCAAGTTAACATGCAGAGGCCATCCTATCCAAAAAAAAAAAAAAAAAGAAAGGAAGAGAGATTGGTGGCCATTAATTACTTATAAGAAGTGGTTTTAGTATTTTTAATAATACGTACATCATTTCTCTATGTTATGCATGAAGAATGAAGAAGACCCTCTGTGAAACAGGCTTCATTTTCAGTTGGTGAATCTGAATGTTCAAATATAGAAATGTTTCTGAGTAAACATTTTGTTTCAGACTTTTGGAATACAGCATCCCATGCTTCAGTGATTGTTCAGAACCACAAACTTGGTACCTCCCCTGGATGATGGAGACAAACAAACAAATTGTAATTAGGATTTTACGTTTACTTTCTATCTTTTTTTTTTTTTTTTGTAGCTGCAAAGTTCTTTTGCACAAAGGAACGTGTGACTGAGGCCAAGCTGGAAATGGAAATTTGAAAAGCAAAAAAAAAAAAAAATTCTTTTCCATGCCCTCCAAAATCTAAATCTCTAATGGCTGAAGGTGAAAAAGTTCCTATAAATATATTGTTGAAGGGTCAAAGGCCACCAAAATACTTATAATAAAGAAAAGCTTTGAAACAACACAGGTTTGGTTCTCTCAAACAAATACACTTCTTTAGTTCAAACATATAAAAATTCTCATTAAGTTCAATATGTTGCAGCACACTGCTGAAAAGTTATGTACCACATCTTTGCTGGGCTGGGCCCCTGTTTGCAACCAGAAAGTTTTTGTATTGAAAAGACTTTGAATAGTGTTGACAAGACATTTGAGGCTACCAAAGAGTGAGGTTTGGGACAGTGATCATCAGAAAGCTAATTTATTCTGAGAAGCTTAATCAATCCCAGTGACCAGGTTGCTTATAATAAGATGGTTCCAAGCTTTCTGAACCAGTAATCTCATCTTAGTATATGTCTTATGTAGCCATGCCTTGTCTACTTAAATTACAAAGGTTTCAGGTGGTACCTCCATCTGAGCGAGATTTGGAATTTGCATTCTTACAGATATATTTTAGAAAGAAAGTGAACTACCATACTAGGAATTGGGCGCAAGTTTTTTCTAGCCTGGGTTATGGTAAATAGGAGCATGTCCCTTGAGATCCAGTATACTTGGGAGGATGCACAGGACTTGGGAGCTCCTCCCGAGCCTGCCTCCCCTGGATGGTGGTAATGGGAAAATAATTGCATAATTTTCCATCTGTCTGGAAAACCAATGCCACGCAGGTTTTCATTTCTGTGCTGGTCTGCTAAGAAACTGTGTCTTTCAGCAAGGCAGGAGCACCTACCTCTTATCAGATGCATCACGTTTAGAGAGCGCAAAGCTGATCCTTCGGGTTATAAAGCAACCAGGAGAGAAATGGGGTGCTTTTTCCCTCCCGGTTTCCATGGCAACTCATCATCACCCCCCTAGACCAAGGAACCCAAAGAGCATAGTTGGATGTGGGAGACGGCAATGGGGTTGTCCATCACACCACGATTTCTGAGCCGGCTTGGAAGGGATGCTGCACTCACAGCCGCAGCAGCAACAGCCCCAATCCAGCCGAAGGATCAGGGAAAAGAGGAGGGACAGGAGGGTGCATGCATGTGTGAGCAGTGGGGGGAATTAGCTAGACATCCAAAGGACAGCTGTGATTTCCAAAAATATCCTTCCCACGGGCTGAGCTGCCAATGTGTCACTATTTATCAGCGGACCAGGCCATCTGCTGCAGTGTTTCCCTGGAAACTCCTTACTTCTCCCCATCCCTCCCCCTTTTCCATCTTTTGCTAGCAGAGTGGGCGAGTGCCCTCCCATGCACAAAGCATGGAAGTGAAACGAAAGCTGCTCCCAGTGACGTTGGCACTTTCTAACACAGGGAATCCCTAAGCGGGAAGAAATCCTCCTGAGCGCCAAGGCGAGGAGCAAGCCGTGATCCATAAAAAATTACAGAAAGAAATGGAATTTCCACAGTGTACAACGCGTGCTTCTCCATCATTATCTGGCTTTAGAGATATCGCTCTCTCCTGCAAATTGCTCTCTGGGGGGGAAACAGAAGAACAGATTTATATGTAAATGTTTTAGGCTGCAGTAGCATCACTGCCACACATTGCTTTCCCTTTTCCAAGCAAAACTTGAGAAATGTGGAACACACAAAGCTTGAACACAGGGATTTTTTAGGTCTGCTAGACTCCGTGTCTAGGAAGGGGCCAAAACTGCATCATACAAGTGACAATAATGCAATAATGGATTCACTTCAAAATTAGAATTTCTTTGCAATGGAAGGAATTCACATAAGTACATTGGCATGTCTTATTTTTAATTTCCTTTGTGTGTATTTTTGTATGAAATAAGTACCTCTAAGGTAGGTACTGGTGGTGCCATTAGAAATGGCAAACTATGAAAGGATACATGCTCCCTTCAAGATCCTGTTTCATAGAATCATAGAATGCTTAGGGTTGGAAGGAAGCTCTAGAGATCATCTAGTCCAACCCCCCTGCATACGCAGGGACACCCAGAGCACGTGGCACAGGACTGCGTCCAAGCGGGTTTTGAAGATCTCCAGAGAAGGAGACTCCACAACCTCTCTGGGCAGCCTGTTCCAGTGCTCTGTCACCCTCACTGTCAAGAAATTTTTCCTTAAGTTCCTATGGAATTTTTGATGTTTCAGTTTCCGGCCATTTCCTCTAGTCCTATCAGTGGCCACCACTGAAAAGAGACCATCCCCGTCCTCTGCACTCCCTCCCTTGAGGTATTTATATACACTGATTAGATCCCCTCTCAGCCTTCTCTTCTCCAGGCTGAACAGGCCCAGCTCCCTCAGCCTCTCCTCATAGGGCAGATGTTCCAGGCCCCTGATCATCCTTGTTTGAACATGTGAAATGTTCATCTCATATTTATTGATTTTCTCCTTATGAAAAAAAGAAAAATTCTAAAGGCAACAGATTTTTCCAGAAGCGCTGTGAACTGCTCTTCCAATTTCTGCTGTGAATCTGGCATAGGGATGCTGAGAAATACTGTATTTTCAGCAATCAACTAACTTCTGCTGAAACTATGCACCCCACTCTCTGAAAAAAAGAAGGAAAAAAAAAAAGAAAAAACGGTCAGGTATTGATTTGTTTTGTATATGCCCCCCTCTCTCTTATATTATTTTAGAGGGTTTTTTTTTTCAGATTGATGCAGAGAGCTTCATTTTGCCTGTACTGTATCTGAAGAAACAGAAACATCAACCTTGAAGTATTAGTATTCCTCATAACAACATTTTGAAGACCAGTAATCTTAAAATTAAGATTTCTGAAGCTAAACTTAACAGAATAGTTACTCTGACCTACAGAAATCCTTTTGAATAAAAAGAAAAAATGAAGTATTTTTTCAGTGTTAAGCATTCTTACTGAAAAAAAGAGATGCGTTTGTTTTGTCCATTGAACCCTTCCATTCTAGCCATTATTTCAGACCTTTTCATCCAGTAGACGTCAAATTCCAGCAAATCCCAATTTCTTAAAGGCAAAATACAGCATGTGTGGACATAAATTCAAACCTCATTTTATCCAAAATACTTTTTGACTTATTTTTTGGTCTTTCTCCAAAACTGATCTAGAAATAGATTTCCTCCCTTCAGACTACCTGGCAAGCTTGCAGGCTTTTCTACCTTCTATTTTGGCACTTCAGAATCAATATACTGATTTACCGATTTATTTTGTTTGTTCTCTTTACTTTTTAGGGAATTAATTAGAAAAGTCCAGGTAATCAGCTTTTTCAGTTTCATTGCTTTATAAAAATCTAATAATGAACTCTTATCCATGATATTAAGAAACCAAAAATTTTGGATGATAATAACTTAATTGCAAAATTTAAATAAGGACATGATATTTACTTTTTTGTATCCAAAAGAAGAGCCTGAATAAACCTATTGTTCTTATCAGTCATCAAACTGATGATGCATTATTGATCTATTTGGGTTATTAGAAAATGCATACCTGAGAAGATCAAAACTGATTATGTATGGTCCAGAATTCTACCTGTTATATTTACCCAAAAAGATATCAACATCATTCTGTGGTTTGTTTTTAGAAGTCCTTGCTTGCATGTTTGTTTTTTAATTAAGGGAAATTTCACAACTGCATTCAGAACAGAGCAGAAACACAGTTAATGATTCAATAAATGCTAGATACGTGGCAGAAGTGTGCATTCAGATTCAGAAGTGAACTTCTCTACAGTCGTGATCATAAATCATGTTCGTTCTTGGAACATCCAAATATTACAGCTCTTATTTTTGGTCCAGAAGTAGCCATTTGGGTTTGCATTTATATTTCATTGCTGGTAGTTATTTATGTGTCGCTTATTACTTCTGTATCTCAATCACTCTAGGGGCCATAGCTGCAGTGCTAGTAGAGCCTAATGGTCACATATCAATGACCATAGAAAGCTAAACCAAAGCAGGAACACTTGCAGACTAGCCACTAGCGAAATACAGATTATTGAGTAGGTTGTATAATTTCCTCCAGAAATAAGTAGAGTATACTTGATTTATTACCAGTAAGCAGTGGGAGGTGTATGAGCCAAACAAAGTGAATATTGGCGATGCAATGCTCACTGGAAATCTGCAGATTGGACTCATCCACTGAGCAAAATTGTGGGTAATTTGAAAGAATGAATTCTTTGTGAAAGGAAATACAGGCAGATTAGCTAAGTGAACAAAGACGTTGTTGCTTTTAACGCAACTTATTTATGTTAATCAATTTACCCTTTTTGGAATGTATGTAGTTAGCAATGTTTGGTGCAGAGACCCTGCATAAACCAGAGCCTCTGTTAAGTCCTGGACGTTTACTAGGAGGAAGATCTGTTTATTTGGGTACACAAGCTCATGTTTCGAAAATAGTCTGTGACTCGCCATTGGGAGCTGGGAGAGACAGATGAGAGATGGGCCAGCTTTTTTGTTCTGATTTAGATAACAGGATGTGTCTGTCCTTTATTAGTTGTTTCTGGTAGATTACTCTGGACCTCTGCAATATTTTCCTTTGGTCAGAGGCTTCCCGGGAGGGTTGTGATCAGATTCTGTCCCTGCCAGCCAAAAAAGAGATAACTGCTACACCAAGCATAAAACTAGTGCTCTGCTTGTGCAATCACTTGGAGAACATAAAAATCATCCCACAACTTTCCAGAAGTACTAATGATTACATCATATAGTCTAGGTCCTGGCAGGTTGTTGTCATAAGACAAAGCAAATGAGTTCTTGGTACTGAGATGCAGCCTCATGCTTAAGGAATTTCGTATAGTAATTAATCATATAAAAAGGAAATAAACTGATAAATGGTTGCCCTTTCACAGGGAACACCATTTGTGAAAGGGTCTGGTGGGCTGACTTTGGCTCTCTGTTGCATATGGGAAGAATGGCACAGTGTTCCCTTAAGCCACATTCAAGGGCTGTATGCCTCAAGCCTACACTCAATCTATGGTGGCTTGGCTATGACCATATTTATTTTCTTTCGGGGGAAGTAATAAGCTTGTGTGTATGTGTGTATTTAATTATTAATATCTTATTCATGTGTGTGTGAAATAGCATTGTTAATATCCTGCTTAATGCATAAACATTCTGTATATCTGGAGCCTGCCCTGGTGGTTTGCCTTGCCCTCTTGATGGTGACTTTAAAGCCTGTAGAGCCAGGTTAAGCACCAAGCTTGTCCCTATGACCTTGCTTTCACTGGAGAGTTTAGATTTCTAACTGCTAGGGGAAGGCTTCCTTTAAACAAGCCTGAGGATATCAGGTTTTCAAAGTTTGGACTGCAACAGCTGTTTGTAAATACTTTTGTCAAAGACTAATGGTTGCTGCAGTTACCTATTCTCAGTTACCTATTAATTCTCTGCATGACAGAAAGTCCGTGTGAAGGTTTGAATCTGAGTGAAATCTCCAGAAGATGGATTAAGAAGGGGAGCCAGCTGTAAGTCTTATAGGCCATAAGAAAGTCAAAAATCAGCCCTGAGATCAGTCTAAGTGTCCTAGCAGGATTTTGGTTGAATGAGCAGAAAGAGAGACTCTGATTAAAAGAAAAGCAGTTTCTACAGGGGTATGTTTCTCTTATCTCTTTTGAGGTCCTATATCTCTTTCCTTCATCTTACATTCTTAGTAAAATAAATTCATTCTTTATTCCTCACATAAGATTTGCATAAGGCTGGGCATGATGTTGGGCTTGCTGGCTAACCACAGGTATTGCAATCCTAAGAATGACAGTCCACAAATATATCTGAAACTGCTCTTGAAAGTTCAATGGAATTATCCCTTTAATGCGTTATTCTTTAATGCAGGTGTTCCTCAACCACAGTGTTACGTTTTGTCTGGAACTTGGACACAGTTTGCCCATTTGGGATAGGTATTTCCTGTTGGCAGGTCTTAGCAATAACATCCTGGCACAGAGCAGAAAGGAGAGAGCTCAAAGATCTCCTTCAATTAGTACCACAAGGACAAGGGGGGAAAAAAAAAAAAAAGTTACCTCCTTAGATCTCCAAAAATACAGCAAAAATATTTGCAGCAAGGTGAACAAGTAATTCCTAGAGATTCATTTAGCTTTACATGTGATTTTTTTTCGCCTACAGTACTGTGGATTTATTTTCATCTTAGAACTGCCATAAGTAGTGTGGCATGTAGGACAGTGTGAGACTGTCCTTGAATGCTGATTATCAAGTCTGTGCCAGTCATAAAAACTGCTAGCAGATGTTAATATACAGATATTACTACAAAAAGGTCATGATACTGTAATTATAATTATTCCAAAAGGGTGGTGCTTCTTTACCCATTTGCGATACAGCAATTTTTGCTTCAGTGATGAATGTACCATGCACCCTCTGTGTGCCTTTTTAATCGAAAGCTGAAACTCATGTCAGTATGATTTTCCCATGTAGTGAGCATGGTTAAGTATGTTGTTTATAGCAGTCCAAAGTTTGGATTTTAGTATTTACACCAGAACAATTACGCAAGAATCTTGTGGGCACAATTTGAAGGTTGTTCAGCCATTTATCTGTTCTCTCAAAGAAATCACTTTCTTCTTTGTGAAGTAAAGGACCTTAGATTGTAGAGCACCTGCTTAGTTTTAAAACAAAAATGAAACTGCTGCGGGTTGATTCATTTCACTGACATTTTTCTTTTGAGGTTCAGAGGCACAGGTTTGAAAGCCTCCTCATATCCTCTTCTACAGTCCAATTGACTGTAATTGGATTACATAGTTGGAAATGTTTTTTTATTGTTAGTTGCCCAGTTGCACACAGTTTGCACAGTTGTCCATGTATAGGACAATGCCTTAGACAGGGAACAGCTGAAATGCATGCATATGGGAAAAAAAAAAGGTCTTTTATCAAAATAGCAAAATACCAGCTAGAAATCATAACCTTCCTTCAGTTATGTTGATATACAGGCCCAGAGGCATCCAAAGATTTTCTTATTAGTGTCCCCATGGATAAGATCTAGCACACTCATATGACTGCCTCATCCCATGGTTTAGGAAGATAGCTGGTGCAAACTGTCTCCGATGCACCTAAGTCATGGGCCTTGCTCAGGATGGGGCCAAGGCCTTCAAGGTCCAGGTCACCTTTCTTCCCACAGATTAGAAGGGTTGGGACATTAGTATGTAATGAGCAACTGCATTTTTTGCACTGGTGTTTTATTCCTAGTGTTGAGGCTAGTCTTCAGCACAGTCTTATTTGGAGGTTTTAAAACAGCCAGGATGTGTTCATTTTCCTCGCTTCTGGCAGAGATACTTGTGGAACAAGGGCAGTCTTTGACCTCTTCCTACTGCTTGAATTACCTGGGTCATCAACCTAATGGGCAGTTCCTGAACATCTCCAGGTTGAGGGGTCAGGCAGGGAGCTGCAGGGGCTCGTCTTCTGAACCTTTTTGTATTATTGGAAGAAGCATCGTCTTCCAGCAAGCAGCCAAGGGGAGCATACACTGCATCGTGCCGCAGAAGGAGCACTCAGCTGTGGAGGACATTTCTCACAGAGTCCTAAAAATGATTTTGCTGTCAAGCTTATACTGAGTGAGTGAATGAATCAATAAATAAATAAATAAATAAATAAATAAATAAATGAGGACAAGGAAATTCTCCTCCAGATCTGATCTCTCCTCAAACTGCCTAGAGTTGAGCCTATGGGGCCAGTGGAGCCTGTACAATGTCAATACTGGATTGAGCCAGGCAGCGTAGATCCAAGGGACTTACTGAGCAGTCCATCAGAGATGCTATTAGCTGATGGTTGGGGTTTTCTGATTTGTTTTTTCCACCCTCCCCCATAATCTCTTTGTTTCCCGAGGCTGTTCCTTCCATACTATTTATGTCAATAACAGTTTGAATAAGGAAGAGCCTTCCTGTAACATTCATGTTCCTCATCTCCAGGCGTGACTCACACTGAGTACTGGGGCTTTAGGCATGCCAGGATCCTCCTTCCCATAAGTTTCTGCCTCTGCATTGTTCAGAAATGTGCTCTTAACCCGCAGCATCCTGAAAGGATGCCTCTTCATCACCGGATTTGACTGTGTAGGGTAATAGCATCACCAGTGGATGGGAAATCAGTGCTGACTCGCAAATTCATCACAGGAATGTACTTCCGGCACTCTAACACTGGCTATAGAATAAGGTGAAAGGTAAAAGCAAATGTATCATAGATAGGTAGTGGTGCCTCACACTTTCCATAACAAATCTCACCTTTTGAGAACTGAGAATTGAAGAAAGGTTCTCCAAAGCGACACAAACTCCTAAGCTAAATAATGGCACCAAAGTGTGGGGATCAATAAGGTATGGTTTGGTACAGATCTGGTTAGATCACAAAAGAATGTTAATCCTTGTCCACAGAGAACATGTGTTTTGCCTTTCAGCTCAGCCAAAGTAAGGTCATTTATATATCATGGTGTATAGATAGAAATAGGTGAATTGACAGACAGACAAATAAATGCTGTATATAAACACTTAGAAATTATTTAATGCAACAAAATTGCTAAGTAAAACTACTCCAATAAATACTATCAGTGTCTCAGCTAAACGTTATGCACTGAGTCTCATCAGGAGGAAATTGTTACAACCCCAATGGCAATTGCCAATGAAATCATATTGCAAGCTACAAAACCCACTGTTTCAGACTTCAGCCAGAATGGAATATTGGGTGCTCTACTATGACCTTCTGTGTAGCAAAACCTCACATTTTACTTCACAGTTTGACCCCAAATCCCATGTTCTGGTTGATCTGCAGTGTGTCTACAGAAATTCAGCCTGCTTTGAGTAAAGATTCAAAGGACATAGAATTGGTATGATCTCTGGGAATTTAATGTTAGAACGAATCTCTATTCAGTTTTAATGTTAAAAAGGAAATAATTAGTGGGTTTTTTTAATGCAGCTTCATTTTAGTCTGAATCTGTCTTTACCACTCAAGCATTACCTAGAGTTAGCCTTACCATATGGCTTAGTATATCTTTGCTTTGACATCAACACTGGCTTAAGGAGACTTTTTGTGCTCATGCTGCTCTCAGCAGCTTTTCTGCATTTCCATTCACATCTTTTTTTGTGGCCAACCTTTGGTGAGGACTGGACAGTAAATTAGGTCAGGATTTCACTTGTAATATTGTTCTTTATCCTTTTATTGATCTAACTTTCATTCTCAGAAACAGTTCACACAGCTGAAGGAATAGTGTGGAGAAAGGTATGGCAACTGGATTGGAATAGCAGGAAAGTGATCATATATTGCCAAGATGAAAGTAGATAGTCTCACATATCTGTCTTCTAAAGAATTATCAATAATCTTCTTCCAGGGAAATTGTATAATTAATTCACCTCTCAGCTTTCTTTTAGTTAAGTTAAACAATATAAACTTTAGTCTTTCAGGAGGAGCATGAGGTTTATTGATTCCAAGTAACATTTTAGATTCTTTTCCTCATGTTCCTCACTGTGTTTTATGAAAATGTGACCGCTGGAATTAGACACTGACTTCCAATAGTTCCCCGAAGATGCAGTTGCCCTCTCTCTCCTTCTCTTAGACATTCCTGTATTTCATAAAACCAAGGACAGTGCTGACTTTCTTTAGCCATCATGGCTATCTAGCTGCTCATCTACAGCATTTCCTACGTTCCTAACTGTCTGTAGTGTTTCATTATGTCACTTGTAAAGTAATTGGCATTTTCTCTTAATACTACCTAGACCAGAGTGTTTTGAGGCTGTTTATCTCCTCCCACTTTGAGTCTTTCTGCTGGCCACTAGGCCTGAAGTAGAAGATTCAAACGGTTTATTTTAGTGCCTATTCCTCAGTTTGGGCTCAAGGGTGGATTAGCTAGGTGCCTTTGCAATTGAAGCATTTGGTAGCAGCCAAGCATGTCATAACAGCCAGGTCAGAGCCAGTCACAGCTCTCTGCCCAGACTTGCAGGAAGGAGGGAGACTGGGACCTCTTTGTCATGCTCTGAGCCTTTCTAGCAAGGTGTGTCTCTCCTCTCTGCCTGAACTTGCAAAAGTGAAGGTTGCATTGCAGCACTCAGGATAACCTCAGCCTGCTGCTTTGTTTTAAAGAGGATGTCAGAGCACAAGTGAAGAAATGTGCCAGTGAAACATGGAAAAGCAAATAACTATCAGATGCTGTTTGCCACTCACCAAGACTTAATTTAGTTTCTACATCAGCTCACCCTGTACATTTATTTCTTAGAAAATAGAGAGACCAGTGAGGCTGCAATACCAAGAAGCTGTTAAAATGTTAGTGATTGCCAACCATTACCACATAGCTACCACAGACAATGGAGAAGATAATTGCTTTATTTGCACAACGCTAACAGTGTGATAAGTGATTTATAGGTCCTTCAGAGCTGTGTGAGACTCGCCCTGTCCTTCTGTAGGTTTGGCTTCCACCACTGGGGCACTACTTACTGACTCTGGTAGGTTTACATTGGTATGTTTACAAAATCAGATTGGATTGTGGCTATAGCAGCTTGGTATCTCCTGCGCGAAACCTACAGGAGAAACTGAGAGCTGTTAACACAGTCAGATGTTCCTAATTCCAGTAGGGAATGACAGCATAGAATGGCAGCAGTGCTAGTTTTGAATACATCTAAAAACAGTAGAGATGGTAACTTGCTTCTATATCTGTTGAAAACTGAGACGTAAAATGTTTAGCAGATCTTAAACTTGTCCATGATTCTCAGGATGCTCTTCGACCAACACGATTATCCTTGGGTTTGTTTGTGTGATGACTCCACTGTGGTCACTCAAATGCACAGTATAACGTTTTGCATTCATGATGTAACACTTACTAGAGGCACTTTGGGAAGGATTTTCAGAAGTTCACAGTGTTTTCCAATTTTGTGGTGTCTTGTATTAATTAAATACTCACATTGACATTGTCATTCAACATTAAACACTTAGTAATATGTCAAGAAATCTCCCACAGTTCCACAGCCATTTAACAGGGCATTTGTGCCTGTTTTTTGAAAATCCTGTATAAAATTCTGTCTAAGGGGAGTACAGCACTCCCATCTCCTTCTGCAGGAAAACTCACTCATTTGTATCTTGCAGAAGTCATGCAGCATGGGAGCCAGATGAAGGCAGTCAGAAATTGTTAATTTGTCTCAAGTTTTGGGAAACGGCCTAGGCAAATAAAGAATAGGGACACTAAAGTGTTCCTTTCAATTTCTGAACCAAATCCTTTTATAAAGTGTTGTCCCAAGAACTAGAAAGGAAATATTCACCTTACATTTTCCACCTTGGAAATATCAGACACTCAGTCTGAAATCTCTCTTCTCTGGAAAAGAGAGTGGAATTTGGGATCTCCCCTTTCACGGGAATATCCTACCCAATTGGTTATGGGAGAAGAGGCTTTCTCAGTCTCTCTTGTAGCTCTGTTATCTCGAATAAGATACTTAATTCACTAGGTAAACATCGGCCTATAGAGTGACTTCAAACTCTTTCTGACTTAATTAATATATAAGCAACATGCAGCACTTTGAGGAGAGCTCCAAGCTGAACAAAGACAAGATCTGAGCTTGGCTCTTTATGCCTTCACTCCTGGCTCCTGGTCCTGACCTAATGGGCAACCTACTGGCTCTCCTTGGTTTTATGTTAGTATTTTAATAAATGCGACTCCATCTTTTCAAAGTCTGAGTTTTCAGTCAATAAAAGAAAATAGGAAAAGAAATAGAAAAAGAAAATGAAAGACCTTTTATTGTTGCAAGATGAACCAAAACTTTTAATTCACATGGTTTCATGGCTCAGCATCTTCCAGACATTTACGTCCTTTGGAGCAAACAGCACCATGTCATATGACTGGTTCATTTCATCTCTTTTACTTGTGCCTTTTTTTTCCCCTTAAATTCAGTACATATAATTGAGTTTTAGAACCACATTGCAGTGGAATTCAAGGTGAGCACATCTTAATGTCATTACACATCTTACAGACATTGCTCCACAGAAGTTCTCCAGAGTTGGGACTGAACCCTTTTGTGGCTGATATGGAAGCTGACTGCATTAAAGGTTGTACTGAAATCCAGGACTGAGTATTCACAGCTGGCACAGGGAGTGTTGCTCCACAGTGGAGAGGGAGGACACACTATGCAGTTTTGAATGACTGCAGTGATCATGGTCAGAAGAGCCATTTTTGCTTATATCTGTTAGATCTCCAGAGTCAGCCTACTGCAGTGTGAGTCGTTGTGGAGTTTTTTTTAAAGATTAATGCAGGCATGTAACAAAGATGTATGTTGCTATTCAGCCACATCCTAGACAAATAAACAGAGGGAATATTTTATGAGGCTCATGCCTTCTTCCTTGTGTGACAACATCAAATTCTGAAAAAGTTCTTGCTCATAAGAATACCAAGAAAAGCTAAAAATAAAGGTGTCATTGAGAGCCTGTCTTCCTTTAGTGTCAGTGAGAGACTGTATTCTTTAGCTTTTTTCTATTTCCGATAACTGCAATGCCACTTCTCTGCCATATGGAAAGAGACTTTGACTACTGCCACCCACCATTTTTCAGTATGCCAGTGGAAAGCATCCAAAGCAAACCTCTTTATCCACGGGCATCACAAAGTCATCTGAGTAAAGGAAGCACAAAGAGCGCTGACAGCTGGAGGCCAAGTCCTGGTGGTAGGAAGAATCCACGTGTGGAAGATTTGGCCCTGAGGAACATTCTGTAAAAGGTGAAGAGGACAGATAAAAATTCAATCAAAAAATTCAAAACTTTCAATCTCGAAGATTTCCACTGCAACCTGGTGTGCCACAGTCATATATTGTGAATAAAACGCAAATGCTCTAATAAAAAACACATCAAGAAAATGATGCTCCCCATATTAGTGCAATATTCAGAAAGAAATGTTGGTAGTGCACAGATAACTGGTCTGCTACATGGCTCTCAAGACTGAAATTAAAGGGCTTGAGCAGGTTCATAGCATCCATGTGGAAGCTCCAAAGCCTTTCTGAATACTGTTCCCCTGACTTGAGAAAGCATCTGGTGATTTAAATAGATGTCAGTTTTGGGGATGTTGTAGTAAGGTCTGGTTTACAAAGGGGCAGCTTCTTCAGAAAAGCACACTTTTGCAAACTCCTTAATCCCAAATCAGGCCAGAAAATCCTAGGTTAGCTCAGACATTCAGTGTGCCATGCACCACTTTCTCTGTGTCAGTGATGACACAAAATCTTTGCCTTTGGTGCTTTACTCACAAGTGGGAGAGTGGATCTGCAACTCAGTGCTGTGTCTGGCAACATGATCAGTTATCTTTTCATTTCTGCCTGCTGCATTGCATCAAATTGACTCAAAAATAAACAGAATCTATTCTTAATTTGCTTTCTACAGTCATTGCGGCTACCCTTGAGTGTTTATCTGTCAGTGTGATGGCAGGAGGCATGCACGGGACAGTGTTTCTGTTGAATGAGTCTGCCAAGGCACTGGTCAGTGGGGTAAATTTATTCTGAATTAACTTTTAAAACAGATTAGTTAAAGCACATTAAATGTCCAGTTTCACTAAGAATTTAAAAATAATTATCTGGTACACAAGTATTCTGGACCAAAACAATATTCCTGTGAGATCTGCTGAAGCAATAACAAATAATATAAATCCTAATCCTAACCTAATCCTCTTGTGAGGTACAGAAGATCCCATTTGCAGTTCTCTGTAGCCTGAATGCAAAACAATCATATTTAGGGACCTCAGTCTCTGTCAGGATGCTGAAAGGATAGGTAAAGATAACAGCAGCAAATTATGACTGCTCTAAAGACTCTCTGAGAAAAACAGACAAGACAGAAATGAAGTGAAAGGAAAACAGGCTAGTAGAGGAGTGTGATTAAGAGATTTTTCCCAAGAAAGCCCATCCGGTAACCCCAAATGTTTCTGAGGAAGGAATGAACCATCCAGAGTGCATCTACTTGTCCAGTATTACATCAGACACAATATATTTCCTTTCTGCCTAAGCAGTTACTCAGCTCCTGCCCTGGTAAGTAAGATTATACTCACTTTGATTTTGATCAGATATAAGTACCTCAGTGAGCTTCATACCCAGCTAAGCTGCTGTTATGGGCTCCATAGCATGTGCAATGAGGCAATATATTTCATGATGTTGTTGAACCCTTTGCAAATTATGTTTAAGCAGGGACTTCATCTTGCCACTAACTGCATTCTTGTCAGTACAACCTCTGCCACGAAAAATTGCAAATAAAGAGTCTGTCCTGAATACTGGTTGAGGAATAATTTTTGCTGTATGTTTTGGAGCTTGTGGCAATACTTGTGAGACGGTGGACATGGTAAAGCAGATATTGTCTCCAAATATGGCCTTTGCATCTGGTAGCAATAGACAGCTATGTGTATGTCACAGTTATGTGTATCCCAGTAAATGGATAATTTGGACTACTACTTGTTATTGTAAAATGTAGTTGTCCCATTTTTCAAGGTGCTGTACAAACACACACTGAGAGAGAAGACTTACATGCCAGAGAGGAGATGTCAGCCAGTGCAGGTGACATAGACCAGATAGCCATATCCACAGCTGAGTGAGTGACTTCCTACACCTCTGTTATCCAGCTGCTGGGAATAGATGCAGGGTCAGAGTCATTTGCAGAGAGCAACTGGCTTCTTCACCTAAAAAATCTTTTCCATTCATCTATTCCCTTTAAATAACGATGACATAGTCAAAATGATCAGCTGGACATGGCTGTCCAGCTGTGCGTGTGCTGTGTGCGACCATGGCTGTGCACCCAGAATCTATCTGAGACTTTTTCCTTCTAGTCCTCGAACACCTCTGAACTGACTTGCAGCAGAAGTGAAGCATTTTGCAAAGACTGGGACATAAAACCTTGAAAAAACTTTCCTCTTGTGTTGTTGCTTGAGCAGCTGCATGTGATAAGGTTGCAGAATCTTATATATTGAACAGCTGAAGTTGTAATGCAGCAAGGTAGTGTTTTGATCTTATTTTTAATTTGATACTGATCTTATTTGGCATTAATTTTATTAGTATCTAGCACCAGCCAATTGCAAAGAATAAGGTTATGTGGTATAATATGATTTTGGCTTTGCAAATCAACCATTATCAGTGATAACTGAGAATTTTTACAAGTATGCTTCCTTCATTTTGTTTTCCATTGTATTTCAGAAACACATGCATATTTTATTAACTGGTGGCCTGTAAAGTCTTGACAGCTATAAGAGTGGAGAAACATCTTTTATGCGAAAAATGCCATAAAAAGTCATTCAGGGGGCTAGGTTCTGTACTCCAAGTGCTGCTCAAGAAGCTAAGGGGCAGAAGTCCTAACCTAGATATTATACCAGAGAGCTTGTAAACCAGTCTGCCCTCTACACACCAGTCGCTGTCTAGTTAGTGGACAACTTATTCTAATATTCCTACTGACATAGGGCTCTCAGATTTCCATACAAACTACTTTAATTCAAGAGTTACATAAAAAGCAGAGTAGACAACAGCAAATCTATCATTTTATCACAGAGGATCCCAAACCCCATTTGCCTGCACATTGCCATCCTGCCCTAATGCTGTTGGATGCCCATCATGGGATGGTGCAGGGAGCAGGTCTGAGGGAGAACAAGTGTGTGAGCAAAGCTCAGGTCTGTCCCCCAGAATGAAGGACATTTTGGTATAACTGAGCATCTCTCCTTTAGAGCCCAATTCAGGCCCACTGAGGCCACAAGTGCAAGGAGCATCTGTTCAGGCCTTTAAGGGTCTTGAACAAACCCCAATGTAAGACTATAGAGACTGAGAATATTTTCAAGTTGAGAACCCAAAACCATGGGAAGCGGTACCATGGAGGATGTGCATCTTTCTCCATAGCAAAGCAAATACTGCTGTTTGAATAGCTCTCCCCTGCTCTCCCCCTACATGACTATGCATGCTTTTACAGATGACACTAGCAAGCCTCTATAAAAAGATAGATTAGGAAGACTCTACTGCAGTCAATGGCTAAGAGAGCAATTTCAGATGAAATTATGTTAGAATGAGGCTTTTTGACATGTTCTCTGTACTTTAATTATTTTAAATGGAGAAGCCTGTGTTGCTTGGTAGTTTGCCTCATTTGACCACTACGTTCTTTATTCAGTGAAATGAAAAGTTCAGGAATATCCAGAAAAAAATAAGTAAATAAGTGGTATGTGCAAAATAGAGGTCTGTATCTTATAATGCAGTGGAAAAGAGCTAATGGATCATGGCAGCTTTCTAATTGATCTGGGAATTCCAAAGTAATGCTGTAGGACAACTAGGGCCACACAGAATAGAAAAATGAACTGAGCTGAGAGACTGTTGTGACTCTGTGCAGCATTAGGCATCAAAACAGATGTTAGAAAATAGGGAAGGATTCAGAAAAGAAGAGCAAAAATCACCCAAAGACCAGAAACTCTCTTTACTGTGAGGTTATTTGAGAAGCACAGTCCATTTCATATGTTCAAGGGAACTGATTTGATGTCACCCTCCAGAGAATTACCTGGAGAAGAGATCACAGACCTTTCTTTTGCATAGCAAAACAAGTTTAACTAAGAAGGCAGTGGCTAGAAGCCAAAACTAGATTAATTCCAACTAGAAACAGAGGTGGAAAGGTTTATAGAGAGTATGAGTCAGAATTTACTGAGCAACATGGCAGATCTTCCAGTATTTGCAAATTTTAAAAAAGGCGGAATAATTTTCCATGAGAAGTGTTATTGTTGCACTGAAAATGGCTGAAAGTCAATGGTTACAGAGGAGGTCAAACAGACCAACTCTTTGATGCACTTAGATGCGTAAGAATAAGTTGGCTCAGGCATTTCATTTTTTTACAGCATTTTGCTAGTTAACCATTCTTTGTACATCTAGAAATGAGGTTTATAATTTAAGCATAATGTTGCAAAGAGAAGTACATCTCTACTATATTCTGTTCAACTATTATAGTGAAAAAAGCTCATTTTTTGAATAAATAAATACAGAAGGTATAAAAATTACAGAGCTGCAAAGATGTGAAGAAGAAATGATTTCCATGCCTCTAGATGATGTCCTGAATACATTTTTTTAAAAGAAAAATCAATCTACTTATTGATATTTTCAGTAGTACTGTTAGGATATCTAGTTAGAAAGCAAAATGGTTTCTCTTTTTATTCCTGATGTGGTTTTTGACAGTGCTGAATTCCATAGCTGAATATTCATGTAAAAGACTGCCACAGTAATAACATGAGCAAAAAAAGTCCCTACACAGTGATTTGGATGGCAGGGGGCCAACAGGTTTCCTTTTTTTTTTGCATCTCACAATAAAATTGCACAGCTGGAGCCCGTACATTGAAACTCAGATCAACTGTAGGTGAGCCTAAAGACAAGTTCTATAGGAAGAAAGCATTTGGGATTGGTTGAAGGTTTTTTCCGGGTGTCCATTTACACAGTCTGGCATGGACTTGATCCAGAGTTTAGAACTAAAGTTTCCCACCACTCTCAAATAAAATCCCTGTTTGCCTTTACTGAGTGTTAGTAAGAAAAGCCACACTGGTCCCATTTCGAAGAGTTCAGGGAATTTTGTTCCTGCTCCTTGGTACTAGTTGTGTAGCCCCAAAACCTGGTGGTATAACAGAGCACGGAAAGAGGAGAGTGCAGATGCAGCAGCTTCAAATAGAGCAAAACCCAAGACATCTTTCCACATCTATCTACAGACCCAGCTCCATACTTGCCAGTGAGACAGCAGAGAGGGTCAGGGATGCAGAAACTTCTCCAGTGCTCTTCCTTATGTAAAGCATGAAGAGGAGAGCCACTTGAGGGAAGGGGCTGGTTGATTTAAGTGGGATTTGGCTGAGATGCTGTGTGAGAGACATCACCCTCCTCCAGAAAAGGTCAGGACAGCTGAGCTATCGCACTGCCGATGTTCATAGTTCTCCTGGTGCACAACAGACCAAGCAGAAAGCATGGGTTGAGGAGCATGTGGCTTCCATAAGAGTTGTGCTGAATCACAGCACTTGCAAACTGGGCAGGGGAACGATGTTCCTGAGGAACTCCACGCTCTTAGTATTTTTGAGTGGTGGCCTAGGAGAACCCTAAGATTCATGAGGTGGTGGGTTTCTGTTACAGCACCACCAGCATAAGACAGGAGAGAAAAGGGTTATGAGGGATCCATGGGTGTCTGTCTTTGTCATCTGTTCTCAACCAGAATATCCTTTGGAAAGTTGCATTTTAACACAATCTTCACTTACAAAGTCAGCTATGCTACAGGAGGAAGGACACCACCCCTTTCCTGAAGCTCTTGTGCAAACTTGAGATACACTGCATCCTTTGCATCAGGCCAGCATAACTCATTGCATCATTTGAGTGTTGACTTTGGAGTGACACACTGACTAGTCTTTGAGATGATTAACTCACCAGAAAAGGACAGAGAAGTCTTGATGTGGAAGCACAGGAAGAGGAGCAGGGCAGAAAGAAATGCTAGAGCAGAAGTGATTTCCCTGCCCTGCTTTAGCAGAGTGGCCATCCCATCTTTGGGCAGGATGAAGGAGCTGCTCCTTTTCTCCATGGGGCAGTTAGGTAAGAAAAGACATAATCCCCAGATATCTGCTGCCCCCATCAAGCTCCTGGTGCACGTACGCTGCGTCAATCAGAGAGATTGCTCATAGACACACACACACACATCCCACTGAAGTACATGCAGCAGTGATGGTCAAGGCTTCTAAAGCAATTTTCATTGAATGCTGTAGAGCTTTTGTTCAGATCTAAAATCGCCTCTTTTAATGGCTCGCACCCCCAACATTGCCCTCGTTTTCTTATTTGTCTCTGTTTCTTCTTCATCTCTGTTCTGTGTTCCTTCTTCCTCCCCTTCTCCAGCCACAAGCAGGTACAAAAGAAAATGAAGAGGCTAGAAACAGAGGTTTATAAGAGGGAGTCTCAGTCGAAATGGAGAAATGAAGGATAATAAAATACATATTTGAAAGAAAAAAGAGGCAACTTTTCTCAGATGGCTGTTAAATGAAATCCTTGTGAAAACTAAGAAGTGTCGGAAGTGGGGTTGCCTTGAGAGGGTCATTCACCTCCACAGTATGCATATGTTGGGATGCAATATTTCGCTGTGAAAGCCTCACTTTGTGTCTTCCTGTTCCCCCCAGGTGCCCCCTCTGCAGCTTGTAACATTATTCCCTTTTCTGCTTGTTCCTCTCTGCCCTGCTGCTCCAGATGAGTTATTTTCCCACAGACCCAAACCAGGGGATAGAGAGGCACTTGTAGCAAGAAGACATTTTGTGCATGTGAAACCTGAGATCAGGTACCTCACACTACTAAAGAGCAAGGGTGGATATTTGTATGCATTAAGTGATGCCTCCAGTTAGCTAACTTGATGCATCAGAGTTAGCTAACTTGGATCTTTTGAGGACTTTTGTTGCCTGTTGCTTTTGTTGCTGCTGTTGCATCAGACATCACTGATGCCTCATGGCAAGGAAGGACTACATTATCATTATAGCACTTGGAACAGTGTTGCTTGCAAGGTTGCATGACATTCCTGAAAAGCTTTGAGGCTTTTCACGAAAGCTAGAGAACCGACTCTCTTTTCCATTCATGCAATGCTGAAAATTGGATGGCTGTTATAGACACCTTGGTTTCTTAATCTCTAATATGAGACAGTTTAATGGATCAGGCTTCCAGAAAATGCTAAGCTTCTTACGTCAGAAGACACCTTTAAGGTATGTGGTGAGACCCCTAGATTGCTAGCCATTCTATTTGTTTTTTAGCTGCTTACAGAGGAAGGTGTTCCCATGGGAAAAAAAAAGACATACTGAAATACAATAAACAACCTTGTTCATTAGGCAGATTGAATGTAGAGCTGTTAGGTATAATTGAATGTAATAAATAATTTCCAGTTAGTACTGCCTTCACGTTTTGCCAGCATATTCATGTCACAGACACAGTGAAATGTGAAGTGCTGCAGTGCAACGCAAGTGAGTCAAAACTCATGCTGTATTTTCCTGTCAAAATATGTTCCACACTTTGATGCCCTTGATTTATTTGCAAAGTACTTTCAGTCTCACTGTGCCTCCCTGGCATTTTTTTGAGCACTGCCATATTGCTAAAGAGACATTTCAAACAAGTCA
>NW_010585148.1:673685-718594 GCF_000705375.1 Tinamus guttatus
GTCGGCATTCTGTATCTAAATATTGACGGGTGTTTGCTGTTTATGATATTGCTAAATACTAAGCTGCTGTTGTTAGGCTGGGGCATAATCGGCTTCTATTGTGCCTTTGATCAAAGAGAGCTGACAATGCCTTTTAGCTTGAAAATCCCCTTCATTTACCATCTTACACACACAAAAAATCTGCAGTTTCAAGCAAACTCCATTTCTGACCCAAAGCAAAAATATGACAGTGGTGCCATGGCTTTGTTCAGACAAGTTAAAGCAGAGGCGTATTGACTTTCCCAAAGTTCTTTGCCCCCAAGTTCTGCTCAATGAACATGTTTGCTTTTATTTAACAATATTGTCACAGGGGGGGAAGCCGTGCCAGGGAAGTGGGCCGACGGTGGTGTTTCCGCGCAGTTGGGATGATTTCCTTGTGAATCACCAGTCTCACGAAAGAAAGAGCCCGTCCCCAACACGAAAGGTGGGGAGGCGGAAGGAAGGACAAGGAGCTCCTTGCTACTGCCTCTCACGCTGGAAGCATTTTGTGAATGACTCCAAACACTTGAGTGGTTGGCTCTTGTTTGAAGCCAAAGGCACAAGAGAGCGATTCTCTGTGGTCATAGGGTTTTTATGCATTTTTTCATTCACATTCTTTGTCCTTCAAGCGCTGCCTCGGGACACGGGGGCAGCAGCATGTAAGCCAGCTGCACACAGAGAGCTTGGGAGAAGAATCACTCAAGCAAATTGCTGTGGCCCCACATTTCAGTTGTTTGGTGAGGGGATGCTCTCAAAAAGGTTGTTTCCACCCACTGCGGCTGTGTGTGGCCCACAGATAGAATCACAGAATCATTATGGTTGGAAAAGACCTTCAAGAGCATCAAGTCCAACTGTAAACCCTTCGCTACCAAGGTGGAAAGCAGGATCTGCATCATTGCGGCACGGAATTGCACACTCCACAGATGAAGGCGTGCTCTGAGCACGTGGGCCCTATTTTTCTCTTATCCTTTTATTTCACTGGGAAAATGGGAATAGAGGGTCTGTCATCTCAAATTGGAGCTCTTCAAAGGATGTTTGCAGCTCCTTGAAGCGGTGCAGAAATATCTGAGCGCACCAGCTCCCTGTGTGCGTGGCTCTTGTGGTGATCCCCACCGCTCTCTTGTGGTGACCTGACCGCTCTCTTCAGCAGCACTTACTGAGTCTTGGCTCTCACCCTACTTGCTTATTCTTGTGCATCACTTGCTGCTTTCTGCTCTGAGGCACTCTAGGGGAGCAACACTGCTGAACTGAAAAGACTGTATCTTATCCTGGCATAAATAGCAGAACAAATTTCAGAGAGGAAGAGAATCTGTCCTGCAGACAGCATTTCAACAGAAACCATCCAGATGAGCATTTTCCTTGGTTACAAAGCAAGAAAGGGGAGAAGAAGGTCCAGGAGCTAAAGTGCTGGGATACTAGTCTAGTCGCATCCTCTGCCGTAGGGCTTGCCATGAGTGTGGCGGGGACGGACAGTGAGGTGAGGGACAAACGAATAAATTCATTCATTAAAGGTTATCAGAGGACAGCATGGAGCATTTGGATGTGGCACAGATGTGGGCAGGAAGGAGAAGGAGTTAGAAATGGCACAGAGATATAGGCAGATTTAGTCTGAACTGGATACCTAGCTCCACAGAATTCAGAAAAAAAACAGAGAGGGTAGAGTTGTTTTCATTCATATATATAAATGTATGTCTTGCTGCAGCAAAACCTGTTCTGCTTCACAAAATAAATCAGGAAAGCCATTTTTTAAAGTCTTGATAAAATCAACAGAGAAATGTTCATTTAAAAATGCTAACGAAATGCAGAGGGGGAGGTAAGTTTCTGTAAACAGTACTTTATAGTTTATGTTGCTAAGGAAGGACCATGTTCTGTAAAGGGCTTAAGTGTGCTTAGCTTCAGGCACAGACACATGAAGGTAAGACAGGATCTAATCCCCAGTGAAGTCAAAAAGAAAAGGTTTCTGCCAACTGCTGCAAAATTGTGTCCGAAGAAGATCTGGCTAAAGATTTGGTTTCACGAAAGAGAGTGAAAGAATAAGAAAGAAATATAGGAAGAACAATGAGCCAGATGTTCTTGTGGATCTTCCATAGTGGGTAAAGGCAAGCACGAAATGGGCTTTCTGCTGTTTTCCTTAGAACAGTTACTGTAATCTTTCCTATGCAAGAAATGAATTATCAGGAAATCAATTAAAAAGTCCAGGAGTATGTCAGGAATGAAATTCTGGATTCCTCTTTACATGTTTTTGCTTAAGTATTGCTAGTATGCAGAATTAAAATATTTGGTTCACTGGGCTGAGCCTGGAAGCTCTTCTTTAAAAATAGTTATTGACAAAGCTCTTAAGCGCACTTTCTTCTATAATAACATTTATCAGCTTGAAACTGAAATGTTTGCTTAATTTTTATCGACCCGAGTGAGGTGTTTGCTGTCAGGTTACTTGTCCAGGTCAATGACACATCTGAATGGATTTTGTAGGAGCCTGGTTTATTTTTGGTTTTATTTTTAGCAAAAGGATAACTGAAACATTTATTCCAAAAAATAATCAGCCCTGGTTTATAGGCTTTGCATATTAGAACAGATGGGAGAAAAAGAAAACCAATAGCTGGATTTGCTAAAGATAAAAAGCTACAGATAAAAAATTCCGAATTAAATTTTATTTTGAGTATCATTCGATATGCATTCTGTTGCAAAACACTGGCACTGAAACTTGTTTCAGCAAAAAACAACTTTTTCTCTGGGAGCAGCAGAGGGTGCTAGACAGACATAATTAGCTATGTGCAAGAGCTCGTCCGGGCTCTGGTAGCTGTGAATGGAGACCTTTGTGTGCTGCATGTTCCTGGAGTCTGCAGAGACTGAAATCTGCATAAATACACTCAAATGTGAGAGCAGGGAGAGGTGGAACAAGTGTCTTAAAAGTAACCAACCAGAACCAAAAGTGAGGCAAGAGAATGTGTTCAATGCCCCTAGGTATGAAACAAAAGGATAAGGGTCCTTGCAGGTTGGTGGGATGCCATCTCTTCAGGCACTTTGACATTTTTGAAAATTGCAGTTTTTGTTTCAAGAATGTGGGGAATTCCAGTCATTACTTCGGGAGCTTAGAATGGCCTTTTCTCACACATCTGCATCTTCCTACATCTTCATAGTGACAATGGCACTAACTCACAGAGCTTTTCGCCTTCTGCTCAGAATATATGTATGTACTGTACTAAATATTGTGAGGTGTAAGCGTACACTGACAGTGAAACACGTGCTTAAATGAATTGCTGGATTGAAAAAAAAAGTAATTATTATTTATACCTAAACACATGTTCAAGCATTTTAAGATTCTCCTTGAAAGGTTTCACGTGAAAGCATATTAATGCAAGCAATGACTCCTTCAGGAGCTAAACATCTAGAAAATCTTCTCATTTTTATTAATTTATCATTCTTTATCAAGAGAAAAAAAGAACTTGTTTTTCTTCACTGAGTTTGGGGGATAATCTAATGTATGAGTATGCTTTTTTTTTTTTTTGTGGCTATGCTTGTCTACATCTATAAAAATACATTCTCATTAAGCTATTTTACGATGTGCATGTTCCTCTTCCTGCCCATTTTTCTACTGTTGTAGTTTGTGTCCAGTGACCACCAGGGGAGATGCATAAATCCAAACACATTCATTGTCTCAGAGGTCACCACAGAATTTTGGGTTCTCATTTCAGGGGAGTGATATTGTTCAAGGCAAGGCACAAACAAACAAACAAAATGAATCCCTGTGGCAGCTGCAAATTTTAGTCTCCATTCCCAGCTCTTCTGGGATCCTGGGACAGGATCCTAGATAACAAAATTCTCAAAATATTTAAGTGGGGAGAGGGAAGAATTCTCATTCACAGTCTAGATTTGAAGCCTTAAAAGTTTTTTGTAGCTTTTTGTAGAAACCTGAGAGCTATTTTTGTGGCATGGAAAGGCAGAGATCTTCAGTTTTGGGACACTTTTTATTACTAATGCCTCATGCTTGACTCTGCAGGCAAACTGTGTATTTAGGTACAGCCCTTTCTTCACTCTTTTTTTTTTTTTTTTACTTTCTTGGTAGGCTGTCAGTGACTCTTTTGATGGGACATGGCTTCAGTTTGTTTATCCAGGAGTCTGCTGGACACCTTTAGAGCTACTATTGTTTGCTTGTTTTCAAGAGTAGGGATGAGAAAAGATAAATTAAGTTTTAATCCTCAGTAAACCTACATTTAGCAGTCACATACTGTAGCATTTAGTGTGTCATAGAAAAAATCAAGATTTGGTAAGTTTACTGAAAAAACTTACTAGAAAAAAAAGGTATGCCTAACAAAAAGCATAAGGCAAGCATATGTTTCTGCAAATTATTATTCAAACGTAATGAATTTACAATATTTATGACAGGTGTTAAGAAGAGGGCAAATAAATTAGCCATCTACGTACAGCATTATAGAAACATCTGCACTTGTAGCTTTGCTCAGTCCATATATTTTACTATAAAAAAAAACACTGGTTTTGTTCAGGACAGAAAGGCAGAGAAAAACAGAAACCTTGTTGGCAAAGAAAGATTCTCTTGTCTGTCCATTTATAGAAAAGACATTTTCAGGAGCCTTTCCCCACCGTGTCTGCTTGCGCGGGAAGGACTGAGGTCCTGCAGACTGGGAGAGCATGCAGAGGCTGAGGGGACTGAAGCATTTGGGTATTTTAATCCCACCAGAGCAACTCAGGTTCATTTCCTGGAAGGATCTGGGTCTATTTAGCTATGAAGTTCCTCTTCTCCTTAGTTTTGGCCTTGTTTGCTCTTTATACAGGTCTTGAAATGAAAGGAATAAAAGATGTTTCCTTGGGGACTGCACTGCAGCTAGTCAGGGGTTTGTGGATGTTCTCCTGGTGCCTGCAGAATACAGTATCAGTTGCTTTATTAGGCTGGTAATTCCATGTTTAGGCTCTCGCACACACAATCACTTTTTCTATAATTCCCATTTTTGTCAACTAAGAGGCCTGTGCTGAGACATCCTGAAGTCACAGGGTCTGCAGATCCATGCAAGCTCCCAGCAGCGGGACTTGTGTCCCTGGATTAATGTCACAGATAAATCACTGCCCAGATAAACCACTCTCAGACTGGGAGGATCAAATGCTGCAGTCTATAATGAATCTTCAGATGCCACCCGCTTGGCACAGAACAGCTTACAGCAAAAACTATGGAGGAATCTGGCTTGGGGTGCTCATTTTGTGTTAGAGAAATAAGTCATGGCAGAGTTGTAGCTAAAAACTTTCTAATGTTTTTCCTAATGTTGATATTTAATTTGAGGAAAAAAAAAAAGGTGTCTTTGTGTCTTTGGGGATATTTGCATCTTCTTTTTTCCTCTCCCCTTCTTTCCTCTTTATGCCTGCCTTTCCTCTTGCTACCTTCACATCTTATGTCTGAATGCAACAGGATAAATTCTGTCTAGGTCTTGGGTTTTTCTTGTCCTAAATAATTTCAGATTATTTTTCTAAGTTGCTGATATTTTTACCACCAAGAGAGGTACAAAGGGAAACAACATGCTTGTTATAAAGGACTCTGCAGCTTAAAGTCAGCATTAAGAAATGACTGAACAGAGAGGCTTTCCAGGAGCAGTGCAAAATGGTGGGGCAGGAAGACCAGGAGGAAAGAAGAAGGCAGAAGAGGAACCCAGGAGGAATTGCTAAGGCTGAGTCTTTTTTCTACCTACATTTTCCTGGGAAGGAACAGGGGAAGGGTGGGCAGCCATCTGGTGTTCATATTTCACTGGTGAAGCACAAAGATGAAGTTTTTTGACATCTGCGTAAATCTGAGTACGTTTTCAAGACAGGACAATGCAGGAGCAAGGAATGAAGGTGAGCATGTTAGGAGGCATGGTACCTAATTGTGTGTTTTTCTAATAAGAGTTATCCTTCTATGAAGCAAACACCTTTGAAAGTTTCTATCCGACATTCTTAAAACAATATATATGTTTTGCTTGTGAATGACCTGATTTTGTGAGAAAACAGAAATGGTCTATACAACAAAAGGACTCATCAGTGCAATTTCTTTAAATTGTGTCCTTAGGTTTTCCCAGGGCTGTTACCGCTGGTGAAAATGTCTGGAGCCCTAACATAACTCAGTACAGCTGGGACAGAGTTCCCCTCAAAGTCTTTACTACCCAGTCAATAAACAAGAGATAAAATCAACTGAAAATGTCAACAGTGTATTTCCATTACAGAAATAGACAAAGAAGCAAAGTAAAGGTTGACATAGCTATGTAAACACTGTGTGTTAATAGTGAGTGATAAAGGCTTATAGGGCTTTTGGGAAGTGGCTAAATTCCTTTACTGCCCATATCTAGACAGACTTACTCGTTCTGGTCAGGAAATGGAGGTGAGGGGTAAGAGGCCCTCCCCTTTTATGAAAAAGTGTCTGAAAAACCCAAGTTTTTTGTATACAGAAAATCTGTAAGAGGAAAATATTGTGACAAAAGAATGATTCCCAGGAGAATTTCTCTTCAGCAATGCCCTGAAACATGTATTTACCATTTGAATAAAATTTGTCGGAAGTTCCCCTACTGCACCAGTTGTGACACAGGTTTTCTTAAGGGCCCTCATTTTAGCCATTTGTGGATCTTTGTTGTCTTGCTCACCTCTAGTCCAGCTTTTACAAGTTTATCCCTTCCAGTTTTATTTGTGACTAAGGAGTCCCTGCCTGGACATCTCCAAAGTTTCACAGAGCTGAGAAGAGATATGCTTCAGTACTACCTTAGGATTTATAATAGGTAGTGCAGAGAGTCATTTTCTGGAACATCTTCATTGAGAAATGCAAGAATCATAATTAATAAGTCCTTTACCCTGCCTTGAGTTTTAAGATTTATTTCATAAGTATGTAAAAGATAATATATTTTCATGGAGGTTTGTATTTTTCGTCACACTGTGAGGAAAGAATTGGAGCCTGGGACCCTTTTGATGAACAGGTATCTCCAAGCTCTGCAGGCTGGAAAGCTGCTCTCTGAGTAAACTGAAAGCAGAAATTTTCAGTTGTTGACTGAAAGTGGAAGGAAGAAGCAACTTTCAAGGAAGGACCAAATATCCTCAAGCTTGTGCTAACAGGGTCAACATTGGAAATCCTGTTGTGTTGAAATACCAGGAGCAAAATCAGCAGCTTTTTCTTTCTGCAGACCATATCTCCTTTCTGAGAAGAGAGAAGTGAGCATTGCTAGTGACTGGGGCTAGTTGCGCGAGGCAAAGATGCCACTTATAGAGCCAAGTCTAGTTTTGTGATCAAATATTAGCATAGCTGGCACAGTGGGACAAACTAGCAACCTCGGTGGATTCTTGTTAATTATCCTTGCCTGGGCTGACCTAACAGCAGTTCGAAGCTGTGAGCTCATCTGACTGAACTTCACAGAAACACTTCCATAGTGTGAACCTAGGGTGGAGAATGGGACTGCTTGGCAGCACATTTGTATGAATTGGTGAGTTCTTTTGACAAGCCTCCAACCTCACCTATGAAGAGATTTACTTGTAGGCTCTTAAAGCAATGCGTGGCTGGGGAAGGAGTTGCTTATTTTGGTTAGCCACCAGACAGATTGCCGTTGCAATGCAGAAGCAAGGCAAATGCTCTGTTATAAAATCTGGCTGCATTCTAATATAAATATCTTCTATTGCTGCCTTTTTGGGGCAAAGTGAGATCATACCACACAGCATTCCCAATTATCATTCTCTCTTTATCTAGGTTTTTCGGTGAAAAATAAATCAATTTCAGTAAATCACAGGTTTGCCATTTTTATTGGAATAATAATGAACTACTGTTCTGTGCCTTGCAATGTGCAATTGCTTCCTAGCTCTGAATATGAAATAAATAAAGACATTCTTCTTTGAAGGGTTATAAAATGTTGGAGTCACTGAGAGCAGCTAAGTGGGGGATAACTTTCCTGACTGTCGAGAGCTTTGCCATGTTTATCCTTTATACTTCCCAAGGACAATGTCTATACTTCTGTCTAGACCATGTATAATGTTAAAATACCAATCGTACTTAAATTCAGAGATGCAAGAATCAGTAATTCCCTGGCCATGGAGGCACAGCTTTAACACAGGCTGCCCTGAGAACTTCAAGCTGCTACAGCTAGGTTGAATCTCTTCATGTCATGCATTTTTCTGGCCAGACTTATTCTTGCGCTTTTCAGCTTAGATACTGTGTTTTTAAGGAAAACTGAAGATGCTCAAGGCAGTGCGGATGCACTGCAGAGGCCAATGCATTTGTGTCTGGTCACTGCGAGAACAGCTCCCTAGGTTTCTTATGGTTCCACCAAACATAGCTCCCAAAACCCATCCCAAGATGGGACAAACACTGACGGATAAATTGATGTGGCTTATGTCAGTATGCTGACTATGAGGCTGAGGCAGTGGAGGAAAGCCTGAGAAAATGTCAAAAATAAATTTAAAATGGTCCTGCATAGCAAACACCTGGGAACACAATGAGGACATGTCACTGCACAGTTTATCTTCTCCAAAGGTATTTGATTTGCACATATTTCCACATTTGTGCCCTATTTCTGAAGCACTCTTTGCTTATATTCTTGCTTAATTTTTTTGCCTAAGTTTTTCTTTTATCTTTGGTTAAAATTAACAACTGGTGACTGAACAAAGGTCCTTTAAGCCAAGTGACTTGGTCTTGGATTAGGGTGACTGTTTTTTATAAAAGAAATGATATCCTATCCCATATGCCACTGGCAGAATCAAAGACAAAATAGCATCCAAAGTATCTGTGGTGAGGACTGAACCTGCTGATCCTGGACGTGCCCTTAGCATAGCTTAAAATACTACGCTGAATATTTTTTGAAGGCCAACATCTACATCCCACCTTCTCTTTGCAAGGGAAAGAAAGGGAAGGGGAATTGAGAGCTGCTGGTCTGATTTTCTAATATGCTGAATGCTTGAGAAGCCACAGCTGATGGAGTCTCATTCACACAGTGCTGTGCAATGCTAACTTCTGGGACAATCAGGCCCAATCTGTCTCAATCCATCCCACAAATGTCTGATTTCTGTGCATCGCATTCTCCTCAGTGAGAATAGGGTAATAGTCTCTTGTGTCACCATGGTGAAAACTGCATGTTCCCCAATCTTTGAGATAGTATAATAATGAAACCCATATTAAATGAGAGAATTCATAGCTGCACATTTTCACCAGATTTTTAGTACTGAGCCGATACTGGAAAACAGGGGAAAAGTGGAGAAAGGGAAATGTGCAAGTACCAAAATGAGGCAAACTTATGTCCGGTGGAACAAGAGAGGGAAATAATTATATTTTTGTTGTAAAGCCATATATCTTCACTACTAAGTATTAAATAAAATCCAGGTCACATAGCTGAAGCCTGAATCATGAACCATCCACAAAAAAACAACCAAATCAGGGGCTCCACCATTGTCTAACATTTCAATGTTTAATATTGCAAACTTAATGTTCTACTTGTGTAGTTTGTCCATGCATAATATATCCTGAGAGCTTGATCTTGCTCCCTTTGACTTTTGAGATGCAGATCTTGATAACCTGGTATTCGTAACTAATACAGCTGTAATTCTGTCAGGGGGTTTTAGTGGTAACAGAAACCCCACGATCAAAACTGCAGATAACTTATCTCTGAGAGGCATGCATGCAGGAGGACCTGGCAAGAGCTGAAAGTGGAAAGGCCACTGCAGGGGACCTAAGTGCTGATTTAATGGCAGTTTTATTGCTGTGGTCTTCATTCCAGACCCCAGCCATGAGGAGCAGGGAGCTGTCCCCACAGGGTTTGGTGGCACACAAGGCATGGAGAGGAGCTCATGTCTTCCCAAACGTGGTTTTTCAGACTCAGTGGGGAGGCAGCAGTGGCAAAGCCCATCTGTATCAACCTGCCCTTGCATCCTGTCCTGCTCAGCGATAACAGCCACATCCCATGCGTGAGGATGGCAGCAAATTAGCAGCTGTAGTTCTGCCATCCCACCTGGGTGACAGGGGACTTGCTTCCTCTTTGTAGCATGGGGTGAGTTTGCCTCTTGCTGCATTTATCTCCAAGGCATACACAAACGAGGTGATTTACTTGGCTGGGCTAAAGATCACATTTCCCTTCTGCCTATAGCCTGAGTCACTGTCCTTGTGCTAAAAATACTGAGATGTCTCACAGGAGATGTCCCCAAGCACTGTGGTCACCTCAGTCCATTCGCTCACTCCTTTGGTGGTGACATGAGTTTTCCAGGTCTTCAGGCATGAGGTTGCATGGGAACACATGACCATGCCACGTCACTGACTCTCCTGACCTCACTAAGCAAACTGCCATTTCTTATGTATATCATTACAGCATATGGTTGGAGCAAGGAGGCTGTCTGGCCCTTCTAGACCTATGCTGAATCGATCTGAGTGAAATGAGAATAATCAAGGCTCTTTTTCTCTTCTGATTGGACCCTCAAAGCCTGTTGTAGATTTGCACAAGTTCAGAAAACTTCTGTTTTCGATTCATTCTTTTATTTCCCCTGGCAGAAGGACAATACTGTTCAGCAAATAGAAACCTCTGTGGTATTTCTGGCCTAGTAAGAAGAAAGATTCTTGCAGAGTTATAGAAAACAAAGGTCTGTGGTCTCATGTCTTGAATACAGTTTCAGACTATATAGGCAGGAATATAAGAAGTTCCTGCCGCAAATTGCTTAAGACACAGATTATGCATACTCTAGGAGTACTTTACCTGAAACAGAATATGGGGACCTTGCCTCTTCTTTCTGCAGATACAAGTGACATAAACCAGGATGATCATATCACAGTTTGCCAGTCCATTTGCCCCACTGCTGAGGTTATCTGTGCCGTTGTGTCAGCTGGGAGGGTGCTCCATCATGCCACTGCCTGAAACTGCAAGAAAGGAGACTGGGAGGGCACCCCTGGTACCAACTGAGAATGATGCACCTCCCAGTTTTGCAAGAACAGTGAGGAGCCACAGCATTTGTGACCTTCCTGACAAAGCTGTGGGCAAGCTTTGCTTCTCCTTCATGTTAATTTCATAAAGGGCATCATGAAAGTGGACAGCAGGTCTTGTCTGTGAGATTTCCCACCTTGGTTTAGAGACAGTAACTGCAGGGGGAAGAGATCTGGATCAGAGCAAGCTCTGGATCTCTCAGAGCTTTTTGCCATCCTTCTTACACCTTTGTGCCTGCCAAAGCTTGCATATCCACAGTAAGGTATACCTGCATGGCCATGGCTCCATACCATAGCCACTGGGGATTGTTCCACTGCTTCACAAAAAGCCACCTAGCCTAAGGGATGTCCTGGATGCCAGATGCAAAGGTTTATTCTCTAGTGGAAGCTGTGACAGCCTGTGGGGTTTTTACAGGCTGAGTCATTAGTTAGTGACTAAGACTAATTATTCATCAGTGGCTGACGATTAAAACAATCTTGCAGCCTTGTGGGGCAGCATCCTTCATAGTTTTGCAAAAAAGTTCACTTCAACCTCATATTTAATTGTCACTTTGCAGGCTGCACATTATGAATAACATTGTGATTCAGATGTCTTAGAGATGTTCAGAAATGTCTTATCTGGAGAGCCCCTAGTCATGGCTATTAATCATAGTTTTCCCAGAAGAAGGTCCACCCATGCAACAAGCCTGTTGAACCCAGCAGCTGGAGAGCAACCTCCTCCATCCATTTCCTTCATAAGCAACAGAGAAAAGCATGAGAAGAAGCTGTAGCCACTTCCTGTGAGTAGCAGACGAGCAGTCACTGAAGGCCTCTGACCCCAACACCTGCAAGGATAGTTATCTTTCATACCCCCAGGTCTTTGTTGAGGTGAAATAAAGGTCTTATTCCTGATCATCAGACTTTCCATAGAGCTCAGTTTGAAGATCTGAATAGCACTCACTCAGCATCATCTCCCATTTATGCTAGAATGTTTATAAGGCTGCTGAGCCAAAACCAGAAGTTCAAACAGTTGTAGAATATTTCTTACAAATTTGAAAATTTAAAGCTGCTTGTTTTACCTCTACCTTGCTGGATCAGGCTGGGAAGACACTTAGACAATCAGCATGTTTCCTTATACACCATTGACAAAGCCTAAAGGAATGTAAATTTTGTTAGTTTGTGTGTGTGTGTGTATGCTGATTTTACATTGCTGGGCAGATTTGCTTTGTTATACTAGTTTCATACCTGCTCTCCTCCTCTGGGCCTTTGTTGTTCAGCCATTGGAAAGGCACAAATGAGGGTGAATTTCATCCTGGTTCTTTCCTACATTGTTTTTGGTGAATGACTTCCTCTCTCTAGGTTGTTAGTGAAATTTAAAGGGATTTTTTGAAATTCTGAATTTTGAAACTAGAAGCTGCTAGCCTTTTGTGGTGGGTCTAACAGAGTTGCTTCCAGCAGCAGCTGTGCAGGCTTTAGGTGTTGCCTGGCCAAAATTCAGATCCAACAGATGTGTAGTGGATTCCATCGTGGGTGCCTCAGGGGTACCTTGTGTTCAGGTACACCTTAGCTAGTCCAAAATGTAAGAAAGATGTAACCTGTGCAGGAAGAAATGGATATTTTTGCCATTGAAAAGTAGACCACATGCAAGGATTGAGCCTGCTTTGGTTGGTATTAATAATTATAACTGCACAGTGTTGTAGTAATACTGCTTTTACTCCCTGTGCCTTTCCTAAGAATCCTAGGATTTTTGACTGTACCTGAGCATTAAATGACCTTTACCTAATTCATCATGACTCTGAGATCTCCTCCTGCATTAGCAATAGCTAGTTTTTTAACCAGTTGAGTCTATAAAGGTAGGTTTCCCTTTTCCTGTCCAAAGTGCTTTGCCTTCATCAAAACAAAATTTCTACGTCCATTTATCAGCCACTCATTTAGGATCAATTTTTGCATTTACTGCCCTGCTTAGTGTAGGATCATCAACAGGAGTGCTCAGTGTCATCAGCCACTTCATCTTCCACCTCCCTTTCCTGATCACTGATAAATACATTGGCCAGCATAGGTCCCGTCATGGGGCATCAGCAAACTACACTGATATCATCATTTGTTGTGAAAGCAGAGCATTTGTTTGTACCTTTTTGTTCATCCTCTTCAAGCCAGTTGCTTATCCCTGAAAGGAGCTCTGAGGAGACTTTAGTTCCTTTCAGACTTTCAATAATGCTTTGTCAAATGCTTTCTTGGACTCAAATTGTTCACCATCAACCTTACCCATGTGCTTCATGATTCCTTAGACAAACTTTTAATGCATTTTCAAGGCATGGTTCTCCTCCGTGCATAGACTCTTTCTTTGTGTTAGATCTCAAGAAAACTGTTGGACTTGCAAAAATAAAATTCTGTACAAAAACGTACTTCTTATCCAATCTGCATGTGCAAATATATTTTGCATGTCCAAAAGGGTGACAGATTTCTCATCCAGTTTGAGATTCGGTGCTGACTGAGTGTCTTCTAAACAAGTGATTTTCATCTAGGCAGTTTTAGGCTGCTTTGGCTGCTTGTGAAAGACCAAAAAAGTTGTACAAAATGGGCAAACGAATATCACTCCCAGTTACTCTCATTTCATTCTGAACCATATAGCTTGCCTAAAAGAGGAATTGCCCAATTAAATAAAGTTGCCCTTCAGGTTTGCATGCAAATTTATCTAGTATTCAGACTTGCAGGATATCAGAAACTAAGAAAAGGCAGCTTGTCATTACCCACAAAAGCTGGTACATGGTACATACCCTATGCTTCTAGAAGAATTTTGGGGAGTGCAACAAGCATAGAAGCTCCTTTAGATGCTTTAGATTACCAAAGCCAGCATTGCCATAAGCCGTATTCCTGTGTCACAGCCGTAGATAGCCTGCACCAATGCTTCTGTCATATGAAGGCTTCTGTCATAAGTAGCAAGGTGAAGTTTTAAGACCAGTTCTGAATGCAAATATAAATCAGACAGCTTTCAACATGGTCAAAAACTTGGACCCCCTTGATTAAATGGGCATCTTGCCACTGATTTCCAGGTAGCTCAAGACTTCAAGGTGGTGCTTTCTGAACACCTGAAAAACATTTTAATTCTTGTTTTCTTGGCAACAGACCTGCAGTTAAAGGAAATGGCTTGGCCTTGAGGCCAAGCATAAAAGATGTCCCTCCAGTGAGCAATATGCACTGGGAGCTAAAAGCTACCAAAACAAAGCATTTGGAATGCAAATGACATCACAGTCTGAGCAATAACTGTGCTTGTGCTGCCATTCAGAGGGACCTAGACAGGATGGAGAGTTGGGCAGCGAGGAACCTCATGAGGTTCAACAAGGACAAGTGCAGGCTCTTGCACCTGGGTAGGAATAACCCCAGGCACCAGGAGAGACTAGGGGTTGACCTGCTGGAAAGCAGCTCCACAAAGAGGGATTTGGGAGTCCTTGTTGACAACAAGTTAACTATGAGGCAGCAATGGGCCCTCGTGGCCAAGAAGGCCAATGGGATCCTGGCTGCATCAGGAGGAGCGTTGCCAGCAGGTCGAGGGAGGGGATCCTGCCCCTCTGCTCAGCTCTGGTGAGGCCACACCTGGAGTATTGGGGGCAGTTCTGGGCTCCCCAGTACAAGAAGGACATGGACCTTCTAGAGAGGGTCCAGTGGAAAGCCATGAAGGTGATTAAGGGAGTGGAGCATCTATTGTATGAGGAAAGACTCAGTGAGATAGGCCTGTTTAGCCTGGAGAAAAGAAGACTGAGAGGAGATCTGATCAATGTGTACAAATATCTTAGGGGAGAATGTAGGGAGGATGGGGCCAAACTCTTCTCAGTGGTGGCCAGTGACAAGACAAGGGGTAATGGGTACAAGTTGAAACACAGGCAGTTCCATCTCCATGTGAGGAAGAACAACTTTCCTGTGAGGGTGACAGAGCCCTGGAACAGGCTGCCCAGAGAGGCTGGGGAGGCTCCTTCTCTGGAGATCTTCCAAACCCCCCTGGATGCCACCCTGTGCCACGTGCTCTGGGTGTCCCTGTTGGAGCAGGGGGGTTGGACTAGATGATCTCTAGAGGTCCCTGCCAACCTCAACCATTCTGTGATTCTGTGAAAACATTTCCAGTGCACACAGCTTGTGCTGGAAAAGGATACTTCCACTATCCTCCAGCTCCCAACCACCACACTTTCAGCTCCACATATTCACAAACATGCTGACAAGCTTCAAAACAGACTTTGGCGAAATAGATATAAAAGCAGCTCCCATGCCTCGTGGTTGGTGCAATGCATCTGCTGAGCTCAGCACTATGTAAAGCTACAGCACGATGTGACCCTGTAGGCAAGCTACTGGGGTGTAAAGGTGACTTTAACATTAGTGATGTAGCCCAAAACATGTAGTTTTTCTAGCCACATGCATCGTGAGCATGTGTCCAGGCTGAAAGGAGAGGATTTAGGTGTTTAGCCCTGCCTGAATTTATTCACAGTATTTATCATTTGCTTGCCTTCAGGGACAATAAGTAAGCAACAAACAAACAAAAATGGTTTTAATTTCATTTAAAATAAGCATTGTAATGCTAAATATCACTTCTTCCAAAGCCTAACAAAGAGCTTTTTATTTTAAATGACATTTGAGCTTAGAATTTTCACTCTGTATCTAAACCCATGCCTATTTTCTTGTGCATTTTTGTAATCTCATCCTACTTGAAGTCTCCAGAACTCCTGAAATTATTGTCTCATTCACATGACAAATACCTAAAATGTCAAATATTTGTGGGATAATTGCTGTTTACTTGACATTTGTAGCTGTCCTGAATTTCATTGGATGCACGTTTGCACAGTTTAGCCGTTAATAGTAAGCTTAACATCAGCCACTTTGCAAAGTTAAATAATTCAGCTGTTTGTATTTCCCTACTAATTGCTGAGAGCATCCATCCACACAAAGGATTAAGTGACTGAAAAATTAAACTATTATTCTGTTGGAAGAGATCTGAAAAATTATGTTTGGTACTTTCATATGTAGCATCTTAAGCAGTAAGTTAATGGAGTTCAACAAGTTAAAAAAAGGCATTCAGGTCTGCGTATGAAATTCTAGCCTGATGTGCATTTAACTTTAGAAAAACATTTTAGAATGGAAGTAGCAGTTAACTTTTAAATTCCGTCCACTATCAGGGTGGAATGCAACATTACTACTAAAATGAAACAGTTCATTAAAAAAAAAAATAAGCCATCGACTCCAAAAGTATCTGAAAGCTGGCAGTAGGCATTAATGAAGACAGCAGGCTCTTCTGCGATTGGGGTGCTGAAAACAACACAGCAGTATATAATCAAATGAATAGTTTATGAGTCATTGTAAATCTGTCTTGTGATAGCAGCTTTTTTACTGATTTTTTACAAGCAAATGTAACTTTTAAAAGATTTCCTTCTCATTGCAATGATAACTCCTGCATAGAGTTTATTGGTAAGAAATCAAGGGATACATCTCAAGGCAGTAATTTTCAGAGTATTCAGTTCAGTTGACTAATCTGCTTCGTTTACATCTCAAGGGTTCTTTCCCTGGTTAAATAAATAGAGAGGCTTTCACTAACTCTTGCACTTGCTGCTCTGCCAGTAGCAATGACGTTCTAATTTAGCAAAGGAAAAATAATTGCGGTGAAAGTAAAATAGCAGATGGTATCTCTGCATCCACAAAAGCAATTTTATTCCATTGTAACTTGCACAGAGTAAAGGTGACTAAGGTCAAGTTTCTTTGGTGCATCTCTGTGGCATCGAGGTGGGCTCACAAGTGAGGGGCAGACTGCAGAAGATGTAGCTGGAAGACTTGCCTTGTGGCATTGACACCATAGCTCCTGCAACTCTTGGACATGCTGTTGGGATGACATGTGCAGCATCTAAATGCCCAGTGCATGCATCCATAGAGTGTTTTCAAGACGTGAGGTAAAGGTGTGCATGCAGTGCAACCTCCAGCCCCACTACCAGCTGGATGACAGGAGACACCAGCTATTGCTGCCGAAGGATGGATGGCGTGGTTCTGCATGGCCTTGCTGCTTTGGCGTCTAGCAGCTATTGGCCATAGCCATTTCTGTCCCCACCAGCAGAAGTATCTGACTTTGCAGTTCCAGATATTGCCTTGCTCCCACGGCCTAGCACCAGCCTCTCACCTTCAGGCAAAATTCAGTGTCATCCCCATGCCTGGGAAGCTTTTTACTGAGTTACCTGCTCCACACCTCTGAGAAACCCTCCACAGATCCTCGTGGCTGGGGATGGCTGCTATAGGGAACACATGTGCTTGCTGGAGCTAGCGCAACCAGGAGGATGCTGGAAAAGGCCCCTTTCCAGCCAAGTGATCATACTTTGCCCCTGTTTTCTTCTTGCCTGCAAAGTTCGCTGCCTGTTGAGCTTCCGTTCTTCCAAGAAATAGTCTTTGGACTGCTCCCTCTTGCGTAACACATGTTCTGCAAGGAATATTTCTGGGTTTCGTGTGGTTGTTTGTCTGTATCACAACGTGGTCTGTAAAACTGGCTATGTGCCATTATAGTAACAAAGCTGGTTGCAGACATGATAGCAGTACTGGTGGTTTTCAAATGGCTGTTAGAGCAATTTATTTCCAGGCACTACCTATTTTTTAGTATTGAATTGTGCAGCAACCAGCTTCTGACTTCTGGGGTGACTTTGCTTCCAGAACTTAACATGGAAATAATTGGCCAGGCCCTATTTCAAGGTTACATTCTTACTAGAGTAGGATGTGATTAATGAAAGCTCCGATGTTGTTATAGGAAGGGGCAATCTATGCTGTAAATGGCTATAAACACAGCAGGAGAAGGTAGTGTAGCTACTACTAAGCCAATGTTTATAAACAACTTGTCAAACTTTATCACTGTTGGTTAATCTCTATTAATAACATATTAATGCTTTATAAACTATTTATAAAGAGAACTTTAATATAGGAGGAAACTTTTGCAGCTCATTTCTGTCACTGTGATCATTTTCTCCCACTATGGAACACTCTGATTTTTTTCTTAAAGTCTGCAGAAATAGATGCTAAATGCTTTTGGCCTTTCTAAATGCAATACTGATATATTGGCAGACCAAAGCATATCACAGAGTAGGTTCTGATTTGGTACCCAGTTATTACCTGCTGCATTTCCACTCTTGCTCTATGCTGGGCAGTTCCCTGCAATAGCATCTGAGCACTGAACACTTCAGGGTATTTGGCTTCTTTCTGAAGGTTCCAGGGCTCATCTTGGGCAAAAACTCCATATTGCCCTTGTTCTCCTAGTTTATGGAAAAAATCAGATGCTGCTGAAGAATTGAACTTTTTCACCAAACTTAGAAAGACAGACAACTGTTTAGAGTAGGCCACCAGGAACCATTTGGCTCAGACTTTTCAGTGGAAATCAGTTTATCTGAACCTACTTCCCTGCTCCTGCACTTCCACTGAAATCATTGATCCTGTTGTATAGTTATGTGTTTTCTTCATGGAGCTCAACAGAGTATTGGGCAATGCTGAGACCATTGAATTAATTCAATTCATTGCACCGTAGAAACATAACATTTTATAAGAACCATATTCGCTTCAAAACTGATTTGACAAGACCAGAATACTTCTGTGATAAATACTTGACAACCACAGGAAGCAATAACTGTTTTTGAAAATGCTATCTATAACCATCTTTCAAAGAATATTCATATTTCTTACTTACAGGCAAGTCTCTATTATCCAAGAGTGGTTTATACCCACTGTAAATTAGCTCTGCTAAAAAAAAAAAAAAAAAAAAAAACCTTTACATTCATGAGTCATTCTACTTTTTTTTTTTAAAGATAAACATGGTGTGTTATGGTAGCTTGCTTACTTTACATATAGTATAAACTATTTGTGCAGTCCATTTGTTTTTTTTTTTTGCTTTGTCTGAGCTATTCATCACCTGCCATGGATAGCTGAGGGCTGACAGTGCATCCATCCTATCCTGTGTTGATAAGGAGGGGCTGTAACTAGACAGAAAAGAAGGAACATCTGTACAGGGCAACGCACTTGTGACCTAGTAGTCGAGTTTTCTTTTGGCATGAGTCCCCCCTGGCTCCAATAGAGCTCACACTGAATCCCAGATTTCTTCCCCACCCTCCTTTTCCACCTAGAATCAATAAAAGCCAAGAGGAAGTTGAATGTATTGCCTGAACTGTGGGAAGAATATAGCAAATGCTCATTGTTTGTTTGCTTTTTTTGCATATTCTTGGGTGTTTCTGCTTTGGTAAAAGGTGTATATTGTTGGAGGCTGACAAACGTTTGGTCAACCAGTGCAAACCCTCAACAAATGTTCAGGGTGAGCTTGAAATTCACAGGTGAGGGTTGAGAGCAACCTGTGCAGTTCATCTCCATCTGACCACTGTAGTCATAATGGCTAGAACAAACTCTGCTAGCTTTCCTGACTGATACCGTTTCTTCAGAACTGATCATGGTGTTTTAGTGAGCTCTATTTGGGTGGAAAACCTGGAAGAATTAGGGCTGAGCAATAAACTAGCACTTCTAAAGCTAAACCAAAAAAAAAAAAAAAAGAACTGAGATCTTTCAAAAGTGTATTCTGGTGAAAAGCCCAAACTTATGTTTGATTTGTTGTAACTTAAGGTCTATCTGCTTGCAAGTTTGCTGGCTGTGCTGAAAAAGTAAGCACTAGAGAAGAGGTGCTGTATTAATCAAAAAAAGCAAACAAGTCAAAGGAAAATTTTTGAAATCAGTAGAGTGTTTTAAGAGCTACTGCCCAGTTTTGGAAAATGACAGACAGCAAGGCCTTAAATCTTTTTCACATGTCAATGAAACAGAAGCTCCTAAGAACCTACAGTTCTGTAAAGGTATTTAGATGTTGAAATGTAGAAGTCTGCTGATGGGACCGAGTACAAGAAACTAGGGTACTGGCAGATGATGAGCATGGACTTAACTGCCCTCCCCTTGTCCATGTTAGTCGGCATCTTTGCACTGGATGCATCAAAGGCAGTTTCAGGCAGATGTGCAAAATCTGCCAGAGTTTTCCATGAGAACCTACAAAATGTAGTTGATTTAGCAGGTGAACTCTGAGTTTCTTTGTAGGCTCCCACAGTACAAATCTAGTGTATTTTTGAGGCCTGCTGGATAAGTTCTTACATCCTCCCTAATTCTTAGCTCTCTTTCTATACCACTGGGATGAACTGCCATACACAGTAGTTTATTTATTTGTTATTATTATGTAAAAAAAAAAAGTGAGAAATATTTCTTTCCAGAGATCATTATCTATGGCATATTCTCTTGTTAGTCTCTTTAATGTCTCTGTCAGCTGTACTTGCCATTAGTGAATCACCCTGTTTGATGACTGAGACTGTCTCACTTACCTCTGTTTGTTTTTATGGGAGATGTGCTGGTCAGGCCAATATGAAAACCACCCTGCAGACAATTACATTCATTTCCAAATCAATAAAAGCAGAAAGCATTGGAAAATTATGCATCACACTATCTCTCTTCTTTCATTTCTCCAAATCATTTGCACTTGAGAGCTTGACAGGCAGTACCTCATGGTCTCACATTCTCCTATGGTCAACTCTTTGGCTGATTTCATTTAGTGTCAGAATGAGAATTACCATCTATCTCCTCAGTGAATTTTACTTTCCTGCTTTTATTAGAAAGCAGAGCCTCCCTGAGCCATTTTGATCTTCCCTTTGCAATTGACTCTCCTGCCAACCCAAGTGGCAAACTGAGCAAACTGTCTTCACAGTGTGCAGCCGCTGGGGTCAACATCTTCCTTTCAAAAACACAGTCTTTGGACAGTTGTAAAAGTTGACCCTTGCACCTCAAGCAGAATGAATGGGTTGGAAAACCGTTGATTCAGGGCTATAAAAGAGACTCTCTGACATCTCACACTGACAAAGCTATTCACTCCAGTAGCAGCCAGGCAGTTGCCGGAGGAGACGCCAAGATTGCACTGAAACAGAGAAGAAACTTGTGCTGCAGATGAGGTACTGCTTTCCACACACAGCTGTGCAAAAGGTGGGATAGGCACATGACGTGCAAAGGGACTTCAAGAGCTCATGCTCTGCTAGCCAGTTACTGGGGGTCATGGAAAGGCTCAGGAGGTATTGTGGTGATGCTTCAAAGCAAAGAAAAATGATGGAGAAATCAAATTAATGAACTACCAGAAATTAAAGTACATCCTTATCCTAAAGATAGCAGCTAAAACTATAGGTCGGCAGACCAGGAAATTTCTCCTTTTCTTTTAGCTAGCTGGAAGAGCTTATTTCATTATATCTTGCTGAAAATGATTTTTTTATTTTTTAATCTGAGGATAATTCCATCCCAGATATGTATACAAGAGAACTTTGCTGATGGTTTCTGCTCTTGTCCCAGGCAGACTTTATCTAAACCAGAAAATTAGTGAACAAGAAGCTCTGATGTGAAAAGTTATGTGAGCATCATTTTTGCATCTTTCTGAGGGGAAAAAAAAAAAAAGAAAGAATGAAAACAAAGGGCCTTACGACATGTAATTAAGTAAAAAGAAAAAAAAAAAAAAAAAGAAAAGCAAAACCCATACCAAACACTGGTGGATTTTACTCCGTTCCACCAAGAGAGACATCTGTTCTGGTGGTTTCTGAGAGCTTGGCTGGCCGGTGCTGATGCTGCAAAGGCTGAGGCAGCTGTGGGTGGGCTTCCCATCTGGATAAGGGAGTGTGATGATGTCAGGTGCAAGTCCTAGCTGATGGTTAATGTAATGGAAAGAAGAGCTGCCCTTCCGATGTGCCACCTACACCTTCCTGAGATAAGCACTCAGCACACCCAGAAACCTGACAGGGGTTGTGTATGGCTGGTGTAAATCCCAAGCCTCACACAATGGTGTAAGGATAAGAGCTTGTCCCTCGCTGGGGCAGTCTCCCTGCTCACTTACCTGCTCTGAAACCAGCCCCGCAGCATGAGGAACAGACCTTTGGGCCAGCATTTTCCAATGAGCTTCAGGGCCTACCACCAAAATTGCCTCCCAGTGGCAGTTTGCACAGAAGCAGTTAGGAAACTAATTCCCAAGTGAAACTGATCTCATGTTCCCTGTGCTACAACATGCTTTAGGGAAGCTCATGCTCAGTCACACAAGCTGGCTCCATCTATTCTGTAATTCAGCCTGTTGGGAAACTCTCGGTTAATCTCATTTCTATGAGGCAGTGAGTGAAAGAAAATTATACTGGTGTTGCTTGGGTGATTAGCACTGCTAATTAGAAGGAATGAGGCTGTGTGCCCATCCAGAGCAGCCTGCATTTCCGTTAGGTAAACTCTGCCAAGGGAGATTCAGCTCTATTTTGCCTGACTGTTCCAATTTTGTGTGAGCCAGATACTGTCTTCTTCATGGTCTGTGGTTTAGATTGATTGTAAGGTATTCGATTCTTTTTTCTTTTTTTTCCTTCTTTCTTCTAAGTGATGGAGAAGATGCTGTGGAAAGTAGAGAAGAATAGTGCAAGAAAGATACTGGCAGTCCAGAGCAGGTCCACAGCGGTCCCAGGGCATCAGGGTTGGAGCCCTTGCCTTACAAGAAGAGGTTGTGGGACTGGGTTCAGTCACTTGGACCAGGGGCAACACTGGGGTGCCTCGTAGCATCCCCAGCAGGGGATGATGGAGCCAAGGGCCAGATCCTCACAGCGATATCTAGAGGTCTTGAAACAGGAGACTCTCTGATTGGATATAGAAGGAAAAAAAAAAAAAAAGAAAGAAAAAAACACCGCTAGGAAAATTAGGCATTGAAGCAAGGGTCCAGATATCTGTCCCTGGAGGTTTCCAAGTCCCATCAGGACAAGTCCTTGAGCATCCTGGGCTGAATTCAGTATTGATCCTGCTCAGATCTGGAAACTGATCCAAAGACCTCCTGAAGTATCTTCCAAATAGAATAACTGTGTGATTCTAAGGATAAGCATGTAATTTCATCCTTAAATAAGGATGAAAATAAAATATACTGAACAGGTACCTGCTATGTCTCAGCTTTGACTACAAGGGATCCAGGCATAGTTAATTTCCCCCTATCTTCTATCCTCAAATTCCATTGTTGTAAAAATTACAGAAGAACAAACAAAAGCTCGTCATATAAACATGCCACGCAGCTATTTAACCACACATGGACTTTCCTGGCCTGGTTCCTAGGGCTGGACTGTGTGCCTTTGCGTAAATCTCCATAGGACTGAGACGTAAATTAGCAAGCTACTGTCGAGGTGCCTGAAACCAAATTCCTGGAGTTGTCCAAATCTTAGTCTTTGAGCTAGCAAACTGCTTAGTTTCATGCTTCAGCCTCAATGCTTAGCTAAAATCTACCTGAGGGAAACTCATGTAGTTGCTTCACCGATCTGTGGCTGTAGTTAAGATCTTCTAAGTGAGAGTTCTTCTGTAAATGCACTTTTTCTTATTGGTCGGTGGCAGTACAACTTTCTCGGAGAGTGAGGAAGGTCTCTGATGTCAACCAGCAGCATTTGAAATGAAGAGAGACTTACAGAGCTTGTAAGGATTGTGAACCATGAACAGCACATTTGATGAAGACCATAGCCATTTATCTTTGTCAGTGGCACGAAGGATGTTGCACAAGTTTGCAGGAAGTCCCCATCCAGGGCAAAGAACGACATTCCTCCCCCACCTTGCGTATTTATTCCAGTGCTTACAAGACACAGGCAGTTACAAAACGACCCTGCTGTCACAGCACAGCGGAGCTGCCAATGCACATGATTCCTCTTCTTAGAAGTGCAGCCCCCGCTGCTGTGTCACTAAGTGAGGGATCCCAGCTTTGGCAGAAAGAGAGGACTTGCTCTGTCTCGAGGGAAAATCTTGCAACGGTGACCTTACTGGTTCACAAATCAGACAGGCACTGGGAAGACTCTCATTTACTACTTTTCAACACTATAGGAATTATGACACATTTTCTATTATAGACCTAGATGGTATTTTTGTTACAATTTCTCTGCATCGCATTGCCTACAGAAATGTAAGGATATCACAGTTTTGACCAGTGAAAAACAGGATCTTCGCTTGCAGAAATTCCTTTCTGAAGGGGCTGCTGTTCCTTGTGGCTGTTCAAGTTGTTCTAGATCGTTGAAAGGTCACCCACCATTACGAACGATGAAGTCATTTGACTGCATCATTGCGGGGAATGGGAAGGGGTATTTTCTATTTCACCAACTTGTTTATTTCTGAGCTGTTTTTGTTTACTTCTCTGGAAATTTGCTAAAAGGAACAAGTTAAAATATACGTACACAGTGTTATTCAGCAAATTCTCATTTTGCAATGACATACACTGAACACCCTAACAGATCCCCACTGTCTTGGGAACATCAATACTCTGCTTTGTTCCAGCAGGAAATCGTTGCCATCCCAAGCATAATAATTGATTTTGTCAGTGACACTATGGGAGAGTTTAACTAACTTGCTCATAATTCTTTTTTTTTTTTTTTCATAGAAGTTACACTAGGGTGCCATGTGAGCTCTGACAGGGGATCCTAAAACATAGGTGTCTCCTTACAAACGCAGGGAGAGCTACCTCCCTCCACCATCATTCAGAGTAAGTTCACAGAAGACTCTGCTTGCTCAAAACAAAACCATGTAATTAAGCACTGTTAATATAGCACTGTTACACTATTATTTAGCCATGAGGAGTTCTGTAACACTGCTTTTGAGACCTCCTCTACACCCTGGTCTGCCTAACTTCTCCAGGCCAGTGAGGAAACAGCTCTCTAGTCTAGGGAGCAAGAGACAACATCTAGTTAGAAGTGGTCTCTGGGTAGGATAAGACATCAATACAGTACTTCTTACTCCAAAACAAAACGAATATCTACATCTTTTGAGTCTATTCCCTCCTGATTATGGGAAAGGCTGATGCCACCTTAGGGACATCATCCTGGGCAGAGATGAGTTGGGCACATGGTGCTCATGCTTTGCATTATGGCCAACCCCCGGTGGGCAAGGGCATATAATTTTTATTGGTGTCTGTAGGCAATACAACCCAGAGGGCCAAGATTCACTAAATCCATCTAGATGAAGCAGATATTTGCCTTCCTGAACTGGGGTTCTAGGCAGAGTTCACAGGAGGTGCCAGCAGTTGACTGTGCTGTATACCTTAGGCTGAGACTCCATCCACCAGCCGCCATATCCACCCATAGCGTTGCTCTCATGTCCACAGTTTTTCAGAACATGAGTCTGCTAGACTCTGGTACCTCCAGAAACAGCAGGATTGTCCTACCACTGCCTGGTGGAAATGAGGATCTGGTGGGAAATCCAGGCTGGAGGTGGGCAACTTGTCCGTTGTCTTTAGGGTTGCTGGTGAGTATCTATGTCAGGAATGCTCTGCGTGTCCCTGGCGACACCAAGCAGAAAAACTGCCCTTTTCACCCTGTTGTTAGAGGAGTTCAAGCTTTGGGAAGAGCTTCACTTGGACAATAAAAGACGGAGGAAAGATGCTCCCTGAACATCCTGCTCTTTCTTTATATTTTGCAGAGTAAATTGTATATTAAAGGACTTATATCTTAGAAACTTGGGTTAAACCCTGATTCTCTGCTAGTTTACTTCAGTGTCTGTAATAAAATATTTGAGAAGAAATTTGCAAAGTAATATACAGATCTCCAGACCATTGTTCTCTATCTGAAAAGGAGACTAATTTTGCGTCTTTTCTAGCCTGTTCCTTTCTTGGCTCCAAGCACTTCAGAGCAGACACAGACTCTTGCTTTGGGTTTAAGCAGCTCCCAGCGTAACTGGAAACTTTTTTTTTTTAACTAACTGAGGCCTCAGTTTCACTGCAGTGGAAATAAATGATTCATTGAGGTCCATTTTCAGAATTCCTTTCAGCTAGTAAAATCCCATATGGAAAACAGGGGGATTGGTCCTGTATCTCTCATCTTTACATTCCCTGTCCCCAGCTGGCATCACTTGCCAAGTCTAGTGCATATGTGTACCTACCGCCAGTCTGATCAGGGAGCCGAGCTGCCTTAAAATAGTGACTTATTGTTTCATGCTATATTCTTGTAGGGCTAGTTTTCTGCCAGATGATTTCCCTTGTCCCTTGTCAACATGAGAAAGAGAATGAGAACAAAAGTCGAAGAGCAGGACAATGTCTTTCAGGAATTGATTGTCTTATATCAGTCGTAACATTTCATGAGTAGAATAGCTTTAAATTCTCCCGTGTTAAATAACGTACATAATTCCTCTTATGGAAAACCAATTTTCTTTTAGGTATTTCTTCTTAGGTATTTTTACATAGAAATCCCATAAGTGGAAGTTGGTGTATAGATCTAAAAAAACCCACGTTTGTTATAAAATCCTGCTTCTCTTTTGAGCAATGAAAATGGATGCTCATTGCTGTGGTTTGTGCAATCCTTGGGCTATACAAAGCCATATGTATTTCTTCTTCAAGCCCATATCATGTTTTCAACATGTGCTTGGAAAAGATAGTAGCACTGTCATGCTCCTAAGCACAGCACAGTTATCTGCCCCACAACTCACAAAGTGGCAGCAAAGTGGAAGATTCTATGGGCTGATAAAGATTATCTTCTGTTTCCTGTTCGAGGGACGAAAAATGAGCAAAAATAAAGGTCATCTGTGTTTATATTAACAATACAACAGTTCCACTATGTTTCGTAACAAAGTTGTGTCATTATTTATCCACTTGTCCTTTATATCATTGCTTTGAACTCTCTGAGTTTGCTTATCATGATATTTCTAGAATCTGTAAACAGTCAGGGAGAAGCATTTCTAGTTTTCTAAATAGAGCATTAGGTCATTTTATTATCAGAGACCTAGAAAGCTGCCCATCTGTTGTTCTTCCACATGTGGAACAGCAGGCAGCCTCCTCCTAACTGTTAATTATTTCAAGGAAGTTACTACAGCGGCTTTGCCATCTGTGCCCTGTTTCGTTTCTACTGGAAAAGCCTGCCCTTTTCCACTGCTCTTGGTGAATTACAGGCAATGCTATGTTAAGAAAACACACAAATCCCTCAGCTAACAACCCATTGGTGATACAATTTGCCAAAAATGTTTTTTTTCCCTTTTTGTTAGCTGAGCAAAGGTAGGGTTTCATTTTCACTTTAAAGCATTACTGCATTTCTGTTTTAAGTTATGTTTGCATCTTCCTTAAGTCCTCAGCAAAAGGTGAGATTTTCAACTGCATGCAGCAAGATGTCTCTCTTGCTACTTTCATATAATGGCAGAAGGAGAGGCAGACAGGGAGTCAAGGGGACAAAAAGAATAATAGTTAACCAGGTCTCAAGATCCTAGGTCCCTTTGTGGTTCACTGGAAGCATGTTCTTCCTTGTTGGAAGATGATGGAAACATTGAGGTAAAAGGGTTCAATCCCAAAGTAAACAGAACACGCTGCATTGACCACTGTGTCCGTTCGTCAGGGACTGTGTGCCTGAAAGGAATATGTGCAGTATGTGCTTAGAAAATTTTTATAGTTCTTGCAAGTGGTAGAGCCATACAGAAAACAGGAAGGATTATTTTATATGGGAGAATAAATTCGGTAGTTTTGAAGGCAGCATGATCCCATTTTGATTTTATGGAGCATAGGAAATCACATGTGAACTTGCAGCAACCTTTCGCCTTCCCATATACTGCTGTTCCCATCAGCTCTCCTCGGCAGTGCCACCTCATTCAGCACATCCTATACCTTGAGAAATCATCACCTCCATTGTGCAAATAAACACTTTAACGGAGCCTGAGGATATGGTGCTTGGGGCTTTGCCTAATTCCCATAGAGGCTTATACTGAAGCAAAATTCAAGGCAATTCCCACCTGAAGCCTATCAAACCCTTTACTCTTACCTCCAGCAAGTATTTTTCCATCAGCAAACTGACAAACAGTGGGAGAACAGGATCAAGCAATTGCCTAATGACCACAACACTAAGTATCTGTGAGTGCACTGGCTTGTTGATTTCTTAAGGATCACCCTTGGCCTGTTGAAAACATAGCAGAAGAAATGTCCTGGTGCCCTGGCTGGATATCTATGGGCTCTTGCTGCTTCCATGGCTGTCCCAGAGTACGAAATGCTCTGCAACCCACAAAGGCCACCATGGGCTGTGCAGGGTGCTGAAAGATCTGCTGTCTCTCGAAGGTTTTTCTTGGGGTAGAGCAGGTATGTTTTTCTATGTTTTTCGAGTGGATTTATGTTGTCTTGGAGTTTAATTTTTCTTGGTCTGCAGAGCTGGCATTGTGCAACACTAAGCACGCTACCTAGGAGTTTAGCATGTTGTAATGTGCAGGAGGCCCAAGTACCTTGCATGATAAGAGATATCATATACATATATTTATTTAAATTCTTTTGATAGGCCAGCAGCAAAACCCAGACCAGAGTCGGAGAGAGCTTATTTAGATGGTGTAAATATTAAACGGAGTTCAGAAAGGATGGTGGGCCAATATAGTCCAGTGGGACTAAGCTGGACCAGAGGGATGCTAATGTGAATAATGCTCCCAGCTCATCTTGATAGCCGAGAGCCATAAATAAGCAATATATCTATGTCAGAACACAGCTATGTGTATTTTCATGCAGTCAGGCTACCTTGCTGCTTTCATATATCGAATCCATGTAAAAAAGCTTAGAGGATAGCATTCACGGAGCAGCTGGGTTAGTCTCCTCAGAAAGACACGGTGAATAAGACTGAGGCAGTTAGGTGCCTTTGGATTCAGCTCATGGTGTGAGTCTGACCTGGGAAGTACCACCTTCCCCTTTCTGAGGAAAAAAGGAAAAAAATGATGCGTCCATAGCTTTACGGGATTGAGCGAGAAGGTGTGAGCTTCAGTGAGAGTGCATCCCTCTTTCCTGTTGGCCAGACAAGCAGGGGTAGCTCCACTGAGGGAAAGTCTACCTTGCAATCAGTGCAGTTAACATCTGTTCATCCTGGCTGATACCTTAGCCTTCAGGGGGTAAATCCATGGTAAATGCTGATCTACTCCATATCGATCCCTGCCAAAGATGACTGAGGTACATGTTTTCAAGACTCCATCTTTGCCACAGAGAATTTTATCATCAATGGCCTTATCAAACAGGAATTTGTTAAGTCAACGTGATAGTTTTCTTTAGGATCTGACTTTCTGCAGTAGGTAATTATTATGTCCCTGTAAATTGTCATGTGAGAGGATTTCCAATAGGAAGAGTAGATGTTCTTGCTGTGTCCTGCACAAGAGGCATCCGGCCAAATTTCTGAATCCCCAGTGACCTGTAATTTACTGCATGGGCTTGGATCACTTTAAATATATATATATATATATATATGTACAAGCAAACTGCAAGTATAAATTATATATGATTTTTTTTTTTTTGATTTTCAGTTTTCCAGTGTGGGTCTGTGTGTGTGTGTGTATGATTGCATATGGATCAGTGTGCAGGAAAGAGGTCTTTAAGGCGTACTCACACTGTTAAGCATACTGGAGCTTTAAGTATAACCTCCTCTCATCAGCAATTACCGAATAATTGGTATAACAGCAAGGTCAATATCCTACAAAGTGTATGTGATGCTCATTTTATCAGTACTCTTCCATAAACTGAATGCTGCAGCCAGCACAGGAGGAGAAAAACAAGTGAGAGAGTAAGTAATTCTACTTACTAGAATTACTCTCTATTGCTTGTTTTTCTCCTCCTTTCATAAGTTTGTGTATTCCTCATCCAAACAGCTTGTTACATGCTAAGGAAGTCCCTTGTCCTAAATCTTGATTCTATCTTATTTATATGTCAGGAGTGTATGTTGCGCATGTTCCATCTTGATTGTACATTATGTAATTTAATAAAGAAATTCTGCCCCGGAGAACTTCACCACATCCCTCAAAGATGATGCTTTCTCTTGTTTATGAGGCTGGAAAATGCTGCCTTCCAAATCGCAGTTCTGCTTGGCAAACCCACGGGCACTGTCATGGTTTTCCATGCATATGTGCCCACTTACACTTCTGCTCTCTGCCCCAATCCCTGATGGAGGGCTCTGCTTCAACACCAACCTTTCCTCCAAAAATGGGAACACCGCAGGACAAGAAAAAGCTTTTCCAGCAACTTTGCATTTCTGCCTGTGAATCTTCTAAGGGGGCTTTATGAAACACGTAGTAAGTGTATAATAAAATAATACCAAATAATAAAGCAGCAATAAAGAAAATTAGAATAAGGCTGAGTTCAGCTCAAGGGAGGGGAGCAAAGAGACTATAAAACTAGGAGGGAAGAATGAAAGTAACCTGTTTTCTATCAGAAATCTAATTTAGAGCTCCAAATCCATTCCCGCAAGGACAGGAAGATGTGTGTGACATGTAAGGAAATGAACTCTCCAGGATGTGCCTTGGGAGTGCTCTAGGACAGAGGCATTTTGGAAAGAGGTGATAATGGCCTTAAAGGGCAGAGATGAGATTGTGGAACTCCTGTGTGTGGGTTCTGGAAAAAAAAGATATATTTGAAAACCCCCCAAAACAAAAGCTCCCGGAAAATACTGTCAGCCGGGCTAATTGCAGACACTTGGAAAATGGAAAGACATTTCCTTTTCCTTTTCTTTTTCTTTCTTTCTTTCTTTCTTTCTTTCTTCCTTTCTTTTTTTTTTTTCTTTTCTCTGTAACAGGCATTTTTGCAATCTGGCTTCTGCTCAAATCACAAGGAAAACTGTCCTGATTTCTGTCTCTCTGTAATGTGTACTCTGCACAGACACCATCTGTAACTGTAAAAATAAAGGAAATCACCAACGGCCAAACTGCTAAATACTGAATGGCACCCACTAGCTTATCAGCTATTTCAAAGTGGATATAGATTTCATGGGTATGGACATAATGCAATCTCCATTTTTATTCATCCATCAAATAAGAGCATAGGAGAAGATACCTGTATATCTAACAGACAGATATGTCAGCCTCCACTAGTAAACATAACATGCAACTTCTGATCTAAATTATCCAGATTGTGGGGAAATTGTAAAAAGCTGGCTCTGAAGTCCATTACCCATTCCAATGCACCCATGACAGACAGCTCTGTTTGTGCTTACATCTATACATGACTTCTTGATTTCTTAGCTGAGATGGCGATTATATTTGTGTTACTCTGAGCATAGTCAGAAGCTAGTTGGATCTTGTACCAAACCAGATTCCCTCTGGCACCCTTTTCCCTCCTTCTCGTTCTGCTCCTCATCTTGCAGTAGCAACTCTGTGAAAATGGTGTTGAACAGAAGAATATTTCTTTATCAGAATCGATTACTGGAGTTCTTTCTTTGTTTCATGTTCTACTTCAAGGACATAAAAAAAAAAAAAAAAAAAAGAAACTTTGAAGGCTGTGGCCCTGCTATGAAATATCTCCAGACTGCTGATCACCAGGGTCTGCAGCAAGGCCCATCTTCTTGTCAAGGCTGCTGAAAAAGTAGACAAAGATAGGGTGTTTAAACTAAAATGAGAAACTTGTGTTTTTCTGGTTTGCAACTGTTTGTCTTTTTTGTCAGTGTTCAGGGATTTCCTATTATCTTTGTTGAAGGTTTGCCCTCCTATTAATTACTGTGCCAATTTGTCTAAAGTGTTGATCTGGTTATCTCTTGTCCTTGCTATTTTGTAAAAATAATGATATCTTGACCTGGCTTTTCTCATATACCCATTTGTATTCAATACTTGATACTCGAAAGCATGATTTGGAAAGTCAGAGACCAGAAATCCTGCTAAGCTATTGCACAGTTTAACTCCACGGAGACCAGAGACATCTTGAGCAGATAGCTTTCTTAGGTTGGTGTACATATTTTCACAGTCTCCAGGGTCTCTCAGCTCATTATGTCCAATGGAGAGCATCTTGATGTCAGCTGTTTTGATGCAAAATGGACTTCAGCTTAGTCCCAGAAGCACACGGCTAGAAGTCTCAGGGAGGATGCTCCAGGAGGTAGAGCAGCGCTGTTGCTGAAGTCTGCCTCCCAGCATCTCGCCTACTTTATCTGTCCAGAAGGACCTAGCACTCACAAAGTATATGACTCTTGCACTAATTACGTCTTCTGCAGGCTTTAGCACTTCTTGAGCACTTAGCAAAAGCACTGAGCTGTCCAGGAGAAAGCTACAAGACTGAGCCTTCGGCTGACTTTTTGAACCATGTTTAAGGTACTACAGTGCAATTCACAATGGTTTGGAGTTGATGCACAAGTTATATCCATTTCTCTCGTTTCCTTAGTGCAAGCCAACAATTAATCATGGCACAAGAGGTAAATGAGTAAGGGATTTCAGTGTAAACTCTGCTGTTGGACTGGTAAACATTTCTGGTATTATTGCAAATAACCAACACAAGTGTAAGGAATGGAAGTTTAGCTTTAGCCCTGTATGTTTACCATTGTGACTTTAAACTGTTTATATGAAGAGGAGTACTTTAAATGTCCCTGAGTAGATGGGCAAAACCACATGGCTACTAAGGATTTAACTGAGATAAAATGTTTGCCTTAAAATTTAGAGAAACACGGTCACTTTGCAGCCGTGTTTTGTCATATAAAACATTGCTGTTGATACTGTGCTGTGACGACAGCCTAAAACATTTATGGTAGCTCCAGAAATGAGGTGTATAGGAAACCAAGAGGCAACATCTGGACTCTTCTTTATGACTGTGTCCTCAAATAGAGCTAGTTCAGATCTGTCCACTTGAAATAGAAGTGCAAAGAAACCTTCACTCCTACTGTTTTTATTGGCATCATTAGCTGCAGGCTTGAGCAGATTTCTGTAAAGCTCTAGGTCTGCATGGCAGTAGGCAAGGGTGTCTGTTTTTATGGTGACCAGTAAAATCCTGATTGGGGTTTTCTACCAGCTTGCATGTTAGTTGGAGACTTTGGAGAGTTGGGTGCTGGTCGCAGGTGGTTTGCAAGCCTGCCAGGAGGCCTTGCATAGGACCTACCCTCAATGTCAAGGAACTTGGACATGGGACACCACCATCAAACTCATCTTCTGTGTGAGACAGGTGTAACCCTCCCTTCTACCAAGAGACTCTCCAACTTGCAGATGGCAAAATGATCACGTCTGAAGTTGCTCTCTACCCTGCTAAAGCTATTTCACTCTGCAGGGGAAAAGGAAGAAAGAAAGAAAAAAAGCCAGACATTTACTGAAGCAGAGAAGAGAGGGCCTTTCTAACTGGGTCATTATGGCACTCAGCGGGGATAGCGAAGCCACAATTCCGGCCTCTTTCCAAGGTCTTTTTAAACATCCTGTAAAGTTTGGCGCCCTAACTCAGGCTTTTTAAACATTTGGCATTGGCAAGTAAAAAACACAGCTCTCTGAGCCCATACAGGTGGGGAAGGATGACAGAAAGAGTGCGTCGCTAGGTCTGTGAAAAGCTTTGCTTGCAGTGGGGGCCAAACTCCACTCCACTGCTGTTTACAAGTGTCTTGTGCTGCCCACAGAGCAGCTTTGGTCTTGGGACCTTCTAAAGGAAAGGGGCAAATGTGCAATTTCTTGTAGGATAACCACTGCAAACTAAAGTTATAAACAACATAAAGATTTTGTGTCTTTTTGTTTTGATTTGTTTTGTTTGGGTTTTTTCTTGCATATGTAACTTCCCACTTAAGACAAATGCTCTGAGAGAAGATCTCAGGCTGACATTTGCTTTCATTAGCTACAAAATATACAAGGACAGATGTAAACAACACTGCTGTCCTCACCTGAGAGCTCTGTTTTTCTCTTATCAATGTCCTTAGTGGAATGTTTTTGCTACAGTGGCACCAAGAGGGCCAGCGTGACCCTGGTGGACTCTGCTCCGTTCAGTGCTCAACAGACAATAAATGTCACACCTCCTTTTACAAGTTTTAATTAGAAAAAACAGAAGAAAACAAGCGCCGAAGAGAAGATGTGCATCCTTATCTCCTGCCTTTGTTTTTGGCCTTTACCCCTGTGTTCCCTCTGCATCCAGCTCCAGTCACAAAAACCAAAAACACCTTTTTCTGCAGGTGCATCAAAACAGAGCATGTTTTGTGGCTTTTCCCTTGCACATTGGTGTAGCTGTGGTCACGCTGCTCTCAAGTCAAACCTCACCGGCCAGTGTTTTCTTTTGCTCTCACTATATTAGGGAAATTTCTTGGCTAAGGCATCTCTGACTTTCATTGTCAAAAGCTGAGCTCTGCAGTTTTCTTTCTCCTATTTTCCTCACAAGAAAGAAAAGGGGCTCCTAATATTATTTTTGTGTTTAAATGCATAAGATCATGTTATAAATTCATAGAAGAGTAACTCTCCCAAGCTCCAAAGCAGCATCCAAGCCACTGAACCTGTCCAGTGATGCAAATACTCAGTTACAGGTGCAATGCATATGGGAACATATGCTATGTGGTGGGATGAAGACCCTGTAGAAACAGGAATGAGTCAGGGAGCCTCATTCAGTAAGCAGGGACACCATCAATTCCAGGTTCGTAGGTACAACCTCTGTCAAGTTCCTGGATTTGGGGAGATTAAGAAGATTCTCTTTAGAAAACCCAGGGCTTGCTACACATGGCCTATTTGGGATGAAAGAGTGAATTAGTGTTATACTGGGAGAAGTATCCTTTCATGTTTTCCAGTCTTTCTCAATGACCTAGATATAGAAACAATCCTGCAAAACCATGCTACCTGTGCTGGTGTTTCACCTGAGCAGTCATATTTTACTTCTTAAGACTCTGCCACATGCCCTGCCAAAGAGCAGTAGAACATGGTGTTTTCGACTTGCACTAAATGTGTGTGTGTTTTGGGGTCACTGTGCTTGTTTTAGCTGATGAGGTGATGAGGAAGTACTAGCAGTGCAGTCTGTTCAAAATGTAGCACTATATCTAGGTACAGGTGCCTCATACTGGCCTGCAGACACTGCTGAGATTGGAGCCAGATGAATAGCTATACTTTTGCGAGGAAAAGACAATTCCTTACAAACTGACAGACTCAGCTAGCATGGTAACAGTACTCCTCTTTATACAGCAAAAGGCCAAGTTAATTATCTGTACTACACAGGATAGCTCTGTGTGTCTGATGGTCTTTGCTCCTTCCCGAGGGAGGGATGGTTTATTATTTGCTAGCTCCGGATCTGAAACTGCTAAGAAATTTGTTTTGATTTTTCTCTGTGGAAATGTCCTAGAATAGTTAGTGCTGCTATTTCCCTTGCCTTCTCTCAAAGATGAGAACAGGAGAAAATTCTATTTGGCCAGGCAGTAATGCATTTGGTTCTGATGACTAATTTATTATGTTTCTTATTCATAAACACATCAATTTACACATCCGTGTATATGTTTACACATGCACATAATATTCACACACATGCATATACATAATGCATGCATACGCACAGTATAATAGATATATATATATGCACACATGCATACATGCACTACTACTCTGATTGAGGGAATTTGCTCAGTGGTTTTCCTCACTGACATTTCACTTCAGAAGGATGCTTTCTTTAGCACAGTATGGTGGTGGGATAAGAGAAGAACACATAGACCGGCCTTTTGCTTTGTCAATGAGCTGTTGCAGCGATCGAACACTCTGCATTCGGAGACTTCCCTGTGAACAATATCAGCATTCCACCAAAGTCTTTGAAAAGCAAGCTGACTTCATTGAAACTGCAGGTGAATCTATGACAAGAGTAGGGAGGAGGAAAGAGCATGTTGAATATGTCTCAGATTATGGGTCGTGGCAAGAAAGCAGAAGAACCCTTGCAACCTTTTCTAAAGAAATGCTCATTTGAAATATTTTGGAATAGAGTCAGATGATGAGACATAAGCCTATAGAGAATGTATGAGGTTGGTTAGTTTAGGGTTCTTGTGGATTTCTATAATGTAATCATGCTGAAGTCTTGCCTTAGTAATAAAGAATGACTCAGCACAGCTTTTCTCCAAATTTATGTTGTGCGTGAGAAGCCTCGTGATATGGTCTTGAGTTTCCTAGCATCTAGCATACATAGCAGAAAAGCATTAAAAATTAAGGGTCTGCACTTTAAAATATGAAGTTGTACCTGGTTCCCAATTCAGGAAAATGTTAAGCGCTTGTCTTCTTATTCTTCTTGATTTCAGTGGAAATAGTACATGTGCTGAGATTTAAGTATATGTCTGTGCATAAGTGCTTTGCTGAAGCCATAAGTAACAGCTGATATTCTCAGAGCTATCTCTCACCTCAGTTCCTGTTCAGGTTAATCATACTTATGAAGCTCATCGGAAATACAAAACTAGTCATCGGTCAACCACCCATGAATAATTAAATATATTAAAATATAAAGTGCACTTGTGGAAATCATGTTGTGCCAGCAGGCATTCTGTTCAGAGAAGTTAGTTAAAGCTCATGGAATAAGTTACTCATTGTGAATTATTCACTCATTTGTAATAAACAATTCGTTTTCACCAGAAATGTTGGACTGGTTTATTTAGCAGGGATATAAACTGAGAATGGGATGGAGTATATACAATATACTTGGATTTTATAAGGCATTTGCTTTTATACTTTCTAGAATGATAACTAAAGAGTTTATACAGTTGCTAAAAGCCAAAAACAAAATAACGCATTGAGTATGGAGAAAAATATAATTGATCTCAACCTCTTGATACACTCAGCTGTTTTTAAAGAAGAAGGAGTAAACTACATATAGGTGGATCAATGAACAGCAGGTGGATGGAAAGATTTGGGCAGATACACAGCACTTACATAGAGGGGACATAAGAGACATGAAAAAGCAATAAAATGAAGTTCATTAAGAAAAAAAAAGGGGGGGAGGGACTTAAACTGCTATTCCAAGGTAAAGACCCCATTTCCAAGGCAAGGATTTATTCAAAAAAAACTACTCAAGTGTGAAGGCCTGAAATGCCCAAGAGATAACAAGTTGAAGAGGATTTTGTTACATGATTAGACTATTCAAGTAATGGTTAATTTTCATCCTGCACGCATTAAAGCTTCTGCTTCCCGAGATCAGGCTGGAGGCTATTCTCATATCCTGGGTGAGTCCACAAATGCCACAGGGGAGGTTCCTCTGTCTCTGAAAAAATTGTAGCATGAAAGGAGATCATAAAATAGAAAGATTCGTGACCTGTCGGAACCAGCATGGACAGCGGTAAGTACCACGGAAAGGATTTACCCAAAGCAAATGTGAATCCTACAGGGATCACCCATGGCTTGCCTGTGTCACCTGAGACACCAAACTTTGCTGGGGTAAAACCTTGAGAAATGAAGCTGAATTGGGTCAGAATCTTCTCTTGTTAGGATAATCCTTGTCAAAATTGATGCCTCCCTTTGCTTGTTTTTTTTAATTATTATTATTTTCTCTACGTTGTTTCCATATTCATGTAACTAAGATGGAATAATGGGGGGAAAAACATATCTAAGAAGTGAATGGAACAAAAGGAAAGTTCTTCAATCCCATCTTTCAAAGCACGTACCTAAATTCTAGTATTTTAGTCATAGAAAATATCTGTGGAGTATAAAAACTTGGGAACCTAACTTCAGCACAGGAAGAGACCCTGGAATGGCTACCCTGGGATTGTTATCCTTGCAGAAATCTGTTTCTCAGTTTCAAGTGCTTTTGGCTATGCATGTGTGCAGTAAGCATATATATAAAATAAATCTTTATTTCAGCTTAAGAATGGATCTGAATACCTCCTACCTCCACAAGACACTTAGGCCTATATCCTCAAATATATTTATTATTGGAAATTAGTTTCTTAAATATCTTTGTGGATCAGGACTTACAAACTAGACTAGAAATCCCTTTAATCATTTGCTCCGTTTAGGTATCCTCCTCTGCTGCCAGCTATGCTGGTGAAGGCATCAACATCACTCCAGTGGAAGCTGCCACTGCTGCATTTATGCAACTATTCTGCAAACCAACCTGCAATTCAGCAGGTTGTTGCCCTCATCTTATATAGACAAAATCAGCTGCCATAACCCAAATCCAGACCATGCAGTTTAAATTTAAGTGTGTAAGCCAGCCGGACTGATTTCTCCTGAAAAAGATGTGGAAATGAGCAGTCTGAGGGTGATAAATGGATCATCTGGCATAGCTCTGCATAGCGTGATGATCTGTCTACAGCTGTAAGGCATGGCAGCAGTTCAGCCATATTCAGTGTAGCCATTTGCCTGCACCACACTGAAAGCAGGAAGACCTAAAAATATCAGAGGAGAATGTTTTGAATATGACAACTAAGAAAGGGTAAACAAAAGGAAAACACTCTAGACGGGGTGGACAGCCTTACATTATTTCTATTAGGTTTATTCTCATTTAATATCTCATAGAATATTGCTGGACTTCCAGTCTAAAATGTCACCGTGTGTAGTGTGTATCAGGACCCACTCCCAAACAACATGTGCAAAGTTGTAACTGCAGCTTTAGGCTGTTCTTGAAATGCATGGAGGGATGTTGCAGTGGTTTTACTTTTTATCCCCACCTACAGCCAGCATTTATTTTTGGCTGCTTGCTTACCTTTAGTGATTACTTAGGGTTACAAGAGATCTGTTCCTGTTTTGGTGAAATTCTCAGAGTTCAGGCCTGAGATTTTCAAAAACATCAAAAGGTAATAAATGTTTGTTTGGGTTTTTTTTATTGGCAATGGGCAAAAAATTTGGTTCAGTGGGAGTCAAGCAGCCCAACCCACTATGAAGAGTGGGCTTTACAAACTATGAAGCCCTCCATGTCATATTTCCAGTAACATAATGTGAAGATAAAATACCTTCATAAAACAGTGAAAGAAACAGAAAAGATCTGACTACTGGGGATCATGAACCTCACTAAAATTTGCTAAATTATGGCTTCAAACAAGTATCTTTTATCTAGATAGTTTCATTCCAAGCATCTGTATAGCCATCCCTACACCCTCGGACCTGCATGGAGTTCTCTTCTAAACCTCTACAAAGGTAATGGAAAATGGTGTCTGTCCCTTGTTGACAGGAATCAACCAGGGCAAATATTCTGCAAGACCATGCCTTTAAAAAAATGTAGTATCTCCCCACAGCTTGCCTTCCACTGTCATCTCTGTTTCTCTAGTTTCCGTGTATTTTTTAATGGCAAAGGAGGCCACTTTCTGTATAAATTGAAGGGCTTTTTTTTCCCTTTGGCAGGGGCATGGCAAAACACTGCTGATTTAGCCATCCCTGCCAGTTGCCTTCTGCTTCTACACGTCTTATCCCTGATGGTCTGCCCACAAAACCTCCACAGAGCAGCACTCCTAAGATATTTGGCCTGCTGATCATCTTGCATAGCTATGACCTGGGAAACACTGCTGGGTCCTTGGGTTGCGAACTGGTTGTTCCTGATCTAAGGGAAGCTCTACGCATGACATAGCCTATCTGTCCAGCTCCAGTACACAACTGGCTGTAGATAGTGTGACTCATCAGCAGTGTCCCCTGACTTCTGCCCAAATTCTTTCCAGTGTCCTTTTATTTAAGAAAATAACTTCTAACCTTGAAGACTGGCTTCACAGCTTGAAAACATTGCATTGATTGTTTTTTTTTTTTAAATTCCTGCTAGTGTTTGTTGCTATAATGGACCTGTAATGTGAAAGTGCTAGTTTAGGGCAGGTGCATAGCTACAGAGAAGTGGAATAGAAGTGGCTCCAAACACCTTTTTGCCCTTCAGATATTAACAAATTTTTCTTAATAGCATCTCTGTGAAGAGCCAGCTCTTTCGCCTGCTTGTTCAGTGAGGCTCCAGGCAGTGGAATAGCATGGCTTAAAGAAATAAGATGTAAAACCTGGAGCTGAATGATACCGTAGGCCTGTTTCTGGCTTAGTCTAAGTGCTCTGACTCATGAGCGCTCACATCTTCGTCTGCAGTTGCTCAAAACTCTTTACTGCTCCCTGTCCACGATGCTCCTCTGCCAGAAGATGCTGGGTGGGGTAGGAGGAGCAAACGTGCCTCCACCAGTGCTGTATGATATCTCAGAGTGCTCATCAAGGATGGGTGGACAGGCAGGGGGTTGTTGCATCTAAACATGCCACAATTGAGGCCACGTGAGCTCACGACTCGGAGCTCGCATGGCCCTGCTGCACCATATGGGTGATGTGAAGTGGCCTTCCAGGCTTTATATCATTGCAGGAACCATGTTCAGCACTTCCACACAAGGATTACCATGCTATTTAGAGGTATTCTTAGCATTGTATGTCCAAAAGGAAAACCAGTTGTATAGTCACTGAAGGAGGCACAGGAAGTTCCTACCCACCTTGCATGGAACCACTCAAAGGATCAGGAGGAAAAGGGGTGACTGTTTCAAGTATTTCCATGTTGCCAAGCAAAATTGGACAGGATATATTTTCTTAAAAAGTTGTCAATTCTCCACAGATTTGCTGTGCTTTCAAGGTGCATTTGAAAAGGCTGCTTTGGTTTCCCTGGAGTCTCTTACAGATGTCTTAAGTGTATACCAGCTTGATGGCAGAGGGAATTGCACATGGCCTTCTTTCTACAAAAGTGGTTGACTATTTCAAATGGATAATTGATTGGACAGCTGACATAGCACTCAATTGACTACTCCCTTTTCCAGCCTGATTGATTATTTTTCCCTTCTTTCCTGGTCAAGTGAAGCATACAAGTGTCTCTTTTGTTGTTGTGGAAACACTGAGGTCTTATGTAGCCTTTTATTTAGATGGTTTCACCTTCGATGCGGGAAAATGGACCTTTAGAAGTCAATGGGTGTAGATCAAAGCAAATGGGAGAGGAAGAGCTCATAAAATGGGAAAGTGAATAAAGGCTGGACGATAGATGACTGTGAAATGGGTTCTGGCAGCAAGGCAGACACATCCACAGCACTTTGTATTCCTGCAGCTTCCCACTCCTGTGAGACTGGAGGGGACAAGAGAGTCACACATCTCCTGTGGAGTCTGGGAGAGAGTTTCTGGTATGTCTACAATGGGGCAAAGTCTTCTGGTGTGCTCAGAGCACTGTGCTGGAAGTGACAAGTTTCCCTGGTGGATTTTGGGAAGGAGGCAGGGTTACCCCAAGATGCCCTTCAGACCAGGCTGGCCGTCAAAGCAGGCATCAGGTTGGAAATGGGGTAGACAGGCAATGGCCTCTGGAGTTGAGGGGATCCTCTGTGCCTGAACACAGTCAGGTTGACTGGAGCTGACTGATACCTGAACACACTGATAGCAGGACATTTGTCACCTATGGAAGAGCTAGGCACACCTACAATAAACTGCACTGTGGTGGAGCGATGCAATCCCTCCAAACTCAAGATCATCTTCTAAGGACATTGCAAGCATGCATGTTAATTTTGGAGGGGATTTTAACTCCTTAGTACAACAACCCCTTTAGAAAATAGGGCTGAAGCTGCTGGGTCCTTGGATGGTTTTAAAGGGTGTATCCAAAAGCACACCAGCTTTTTGTGTGGTTAATGTTGTGCTGGCAAAGATGTTCATGATGAATATTACATTCACTCAACATTCACAGCATGCAGGTTCGTTTCTGTTAAATTCTCTTTGTGTTGTTGCAGGAGTACTAAGTGGGTGTAAATATAATTTGCAGCCAATTCAAAGCTATTATATGCTGCCAGAGTGATGTAAAAGGGTCTCTTAGTGAAATAAATATCTGCCTTGAGAGTTCATTACTGTCCATACAGTAGCAATATAGTCAAAGGAGTATAAAGCTCACTGAGCCGCACATCTTATTGGCTGAAGGTGATATAACATCCATAAATGAGCTTGGTGGAAATCCTTATAGCATGGTCTGAGTCCCTCCGTAGCCCTTATTAATGACCTGTATATTTCCAAGCCTGTTCACCCAATCAAATGGCTCAAATACATTCCTCATGCCAGGATTTTTCCTTGCGATTCATGCAGTTAGAGGCAGCCATCCCACTGTAAAGGCATCAAGAAGTTGGTAGGTCTGTCCACTGAGGTACAGTATTGCTGGGAAGATAAAGGCAAGATGGAAAGTGTGTTCATTTTTTGCGTATTGTTTTAAAGTTCAACCTGCTGTCTCTTTTCTCAGCCTATATTTTTATTTGCCTTATGGTCATACTAGGTACACAAAACCTTAACAGCACTACTTATTACACATGGCACATGTGTAGTAATCTGGCCAGCTCTTCATCTCAAGAGACATTGTCACATCATGGAAGAGGCATTTAACTGTCTCAGAAACAAGGAGGACAACAGGCAAAAAGCAAGAGGGAAAAGGCAAAACAATACTACTTGGAGAGCTTTTTGCTCATAAGCAGTGATAAGTATTTAGACACTGGGTTTGTGCAACCTTATTCACAAACATAGCTAATGAAAAATTTGACATCAAGGCAGATCAGTAATAATTTTGCCTGCATTCCAGATGGAGCAGATCCTGGAGAAGATCTGAGAACAGACTGCCCTTCAAAACTTGGGGACACCCACCACATATCCCTCTTGCAGCATGGAGACCTCCATGCTGCGCAGTATCTATTTGTCTGTTGGTCCTGTGAAGCAAAAACATTGTCCTTTTTTCAAACAAAACAAAACAAAATGACTCTTTGGGAGCATTTGATGACATGAAGCAGGGGTGTTTTTTGCGTGTATTTTTCCACTCCCCTTCCCCCCCGCCCCCACTCATTTTAGCAGATAGAGTAGGAGGAAGTGATTGAAAGTGAAGCCTGGAAACAGCTGTCTTCTCTTCTAGGTCACAGAATTATCCAAACTGTTTGCAAACACAGGTCTATAAAGCTAACAAAGTGGAAATCACCAAACAACCCACCGTATACTTTATGTTTCATCTGACGCCCACATGCTAAAAACTACCTCAGTTGCATCTGCTCGCACGGAGAGATCCTTGCTGAAGGGAAGTCTCTCCCCTGCATGGCTGGTGTGAGTGTGATGATTTTCTGTGCTGGGAGGGTTTTCCGTAACTCCGGGCAGTGCCAGCATGATAATATCTGTGGCTCCCTCTTCCACCTGCCTAAGCATGAGTGAAGCCACCTCTCAACTCCCTCCGCATGTTTCCGTAAAAAAGATATATATTTTTTTAAGAAATGAATTTAGCAGGACTAGGTGTGTGGAGAGGGAAGCAAAGCAACATGGCTTCGTGTTTCCCAAGCCTCCAACACAGCTGCTTGCAGTCAGCGCAATCTCTGCCATAGGCAAAAGGAAATCCAAGAGGAGCAAAAGTTAAGTTTCACACCCGCAAACATCAGTGGGGTGAATATGTCCTTGCCTCTCTCTTTAGGCTGCTCCTCTCTGTGGAAGTTCAGAGTGCACATTAAAAATAAATACATGGAAATGTTGTTGTAGATTCATCCATCTTCCACTGTAATTCTAGTCCAGTTAGACTGCAAGCTGCTTTCAAATGCCTTATCTCTCCCAGTGAAGCTTTTTCTACATGGATATTTTATTTTTACGTGTCTATAATGTGACAGTCCCCAAAGCCCCTCCGTGCCTGTGCTGCTTTCCTCTAGGCTCTGTAGAAGGGTACATGAGAAAGTTGCAAAAACACATCAGCTTCACTAACTTTCCAATGTACCATCAAGTTTTATGGGATAACTTGTGAAGAATCCTCACCATGGCAGCCGCTGAGCCTCTGCTCTGGAAGAGAAAATGTAGCAGGTGGATTTCAACTATTACATGGGCAGAGAAGGAGGGTAAGACAACTAAAACAATCTTTACGGTAGCATGGTCTATGGGCACTGCTTGCTGTGTGATATCTTTTACACTTTTCTGATGCTTTTTTCCAAAGGAAAAGGTGTAAGCAGCAATGCGGAAAAGCAGCTTCTGGTACCTTTTCAGTAGTCCAGAAGCTTGCAAGGTCTGTTGGTCTTAGGCTGCATTTGTTAAGCTGTCATCCTCCATACAACAAGCATTTAAAGAATAAATCCTGACAGGGCAGGGGAAAAGCCTCTTTGTGGACTGCATAGTTATCTCTCCCAGTCGCAAGCAGAACTACAAGAGCATTAGTGTTAAAAGAGCTCTTCATCACTCTCTGAAGTAGCTCATTCTGATGGAGCTACTATGAGCATATTGTCACAGAGGAGCTACCAGGTATCTCGTACTAACATGACCTTAGCAACAAAAAAGATGCTCCTGTGTTTGATTTTTTTTCCAACATAATTCAAAATCTCAGCATCATCCAGGTTATATATTCCTTGCTTTTCCTTTGCTGAAGGTTTTTCCTTTTTTTTTTTTTTTTTTTTCCCTAGGAGCGGGTGGCAGGAAGGGGCACTAATATAACCTTTTAGCTCGACAGCATCAGTTCTACTTCTGTTCTAGCAAGGCAGTTAAGGCTTTTTCAGCAAGACTGGCTTTAGGTAGAAACAGTCCAAACAGTCACTGCAGTGCACTGTGGGCTAGCAGCAGAAGATGGCCCCACTGCGGCAACCTAGTTTTCTGCCGTTGTGCATGAAAAGCCATGCAAAATTCCAGGCTCGCTGCTCCACTAGGATTTGAATGGGATATTGTGAGACATTGGAGGTTGCTCCTTCCCTTCCCTGTCTCCCCTCCTACCAGCAAGTCTCTGTATTCCTGCAGAACTGAGTGGGGTAGTCTGGGCCCCCAACCCACTCACACAGCCTGGGAAGGACAAGCCCACTCCGATATGAAGATGATGAGAAGATCCTACAAAAAGATTTGATCGGGTGATAGGACATACAGAAACACAGATAGATCATTTTTATTAGATGGTACATGAGTCCCATGTAGTGCTACCTAGGAATACTTACAAGGAAAAATAGTCCTTCTTTATTATGAAACAAAAACAATGCATACGTTGATTCAGATCAAAAGGGAATGACGTAAGACACAAGCAAGATCTATTTAATCTTGAGTTGAAATGAAAAGTGAATCTTCTGATTTTTTTTTTCAAAAATAAGCATTTTGTCTTTTACTGGTAAAACTTAAAAACTTATAAACAAGAAGGTAAAAAATGAACTGCTCAGCCCTGGTGAGGCCACATCTGGAGTATTGTGTCCAGTTCTGGGCTCCACAGGACAAGAGGGATGTGGAGCTGCTGGAGAGAGTCCAGCGCAGGGCTACGAGGATGATCAGGGGCCTGGAACATCTGCCCTGTGAGGAGAGGCTGAGGGAGCTGGGCCTGTTCAGCCTGGAGAAGAGAAGGCTGAGAGGGAACCTGATCAGTGTCTATAAGTACCTCAAGGGAGGCAGTGAGGAGGATGGGGCGGCCTCTTTT
>NW_010585148.1:718617-735149 GCF_000705375.1 Tinamus guttatus
CGCTTCAAACCCCCTGGGACGCGGGCCTGGGCCACGTGCTCTAGGTGACCCTGCGTGTGCAGGGGGTTGGACTGGATGATCTCTAGAGGTCCCTTCCAACCTTAACGATTCTGTGATTCTGTGATTTTCTTGAAATTAAAAATTTTGACTTTGTGAGCATCATTAAATATTTTGTTGAGCTTTTTATTTTAAATATGGAGAAAAATATCACTGAAAACTAATTATCCTTATTTGATGTCTAAATATATACATAGTTATATGCAACTATACACATAGTTTTAAAGAGCACTTACTGCAGGAATAAGGAAGCTTTTCTTATTCCTAAAAATGAGCTCTGAGAGTTGCATCCAAAAATGACAGTTAATTTGCATGTTCTTCAATATATTGAGTTGCTCGGTTTCAGCCATAGAACTTCTAGGACAAGTCTGTAAAACTAATCCTGAACAATGCGTTGTAAGTTGCTATGTATGCAATATTGCATGTTTGACATCACCAAAATACTAAGTAAGTACATCAATAGAGTTTTCTTGATGCACATTTGCTGAAGAGCTGAGTGAAAACACTTCCTACATTCCACGTCACCCAACAGTTGAACCCATGGGAGCAGAGAAGGATCAAATGTGTATTTGTGATAACATATGTACTACCTGCATTTTAATTTCATTTGGTGTCTAGTGGGGGCAGAACATAGGACACGAGGGTGGTGTTGGAGGCTTTTCTCCCATTATCACCAAGGTTTACAGCAGGGGGAAAAGATCCTGTAAATATGGTCATGAGTCACATGACTTTATAGCATGTTTTGTGTGGGGGACCCTATAGTGCTGGACAAGCTCTTCCCATTTCAAAGAGAAATAAATGAGCGATGCTGCCTCTGAAAAGCCACGACGCTGAAATGTCACCCTGACTCTTGAAGGCCTCTGGCTTTCATGTGTTTTTCACTACTCAGAAAGCTGAATCTGTTATTTTAATTAATCTGGTGTATGAATAAATACAGCAATCACTGAGATCGGGAAAGAATGTGACTTATGAGGCTCTTTGCTCCTCTAACATCTTTTTTTTTTTCAGATGACACTATTGGTCTGATTTGGAGGAGCTCTGTGACCTTTCTGAGTTAATCTCTTAGAGCTAGGCATGACACAGAGCCTCGATAACAGGCCTTGGGGTTCAGCACAGCTCTCCAAGACAAGCTACAACACAAGGTTTGTTTGAAGAACAAGTCTTTAATTGGAACAGCTGATATAATAGGAAAATACAGTCATACTTCTAGCACACATGTTTTTCCAACTGTATCAGTTGTTCTAATACCAGACATTACCTCTCCCCACAATCCCGGACCCACTTGTGCCCAAATTCATCACAGTTACCTCAACAGTCCTACCCATCTGGTGAGTGGAAGTATTTCCTGACATGACATCTAATTTCTGTTGGTGGTGTGATCTAGCTCTTACTGTATTTTATCAGCTTGCATTTAAAAATTTGTTGGAGGGATTTTAATTTTATAAAGTCAAAAAAACAGAAGAAGTATCAGGGGAAAAAAAAGTCTGTACCGCCTAAATTCTGTTTCTGCAGCCTTTATAGTACGGTCTCTAATTATCTAGGAGTTTTCTTCCTTACAACATCTTCCTCATCCAGTGCAGCTCTTCAGAAGTCAAGGCTTTTCTTTAAGTAAGTGCCTTAGGATGAAACAAGTACCTACCTCTAAGCACGTATGTTTGAAGCATTAAATGATATTTTCCTTGTGCAGGAAATCACAGATTAATCCGCTTGCAGGAATGGGTCTCATGTAGAGTCTGATCCTGATTCTCTCTTAAGAGGAAATTAAACCTCACTTGTAAGAGAAAGGCTATTAGGATCTGGGTGAAAAAAAAATAAAAAGTCTTAACTTGGTAAATACCATTTAACCCACAAGATTTCCCATCTCCTGAAGTAAACCAGAATGCTAGTTGTTAAAATACAAAATTAAACATTATGTTGCATTATGTTGGAGATAAAATTAACAGGAAGGGCAGACATCTTTGTAAAAGGAAATAAATTGAATGGATTACATTCCATTCATCCTCTACAGCACGGCAAGAGTTTCAAAAGTTGAATGTGGTGCTATCTTTCTTGCTTCTAATTCCCAGACTCCTTCCTTCCTCAGAATGTTAATCTAAGTTTTACTCCTGATATTTGTCTGCCGCTTCTTAGCAACAGAGTAGTGTTTTTTCCTTGAAGTTGAAAGTTGTGGATTTGGGCTTTTTGCTTGTTTGTGGGTTTTTGGGGGGTGTGTGTTCTGTAGTATGATGCAGAATGTTGAGATTTTAACTGGTTATAAATTCATTACAGTTCAATGCATCAAAAGTATTTCTTTCCACCAACTTGTTTGGGTGCAGGAACTATTATGCAAAATGGCCCCTTTGGCTTCTAGTTCTAGGTGCATAGGACTCAAGAAAAATCCTTCTTTCATAATTTTTCGACTACACAAAAAGAGAATTATGTGAATTTATATACAACGTGTATAACCTTATCAGGTTATTTAGCAGCAGCTAGTCTGGGCTTAATTGGGTCTTTTGCAAAATAGCACTTAAAAGAGAAGGAAAGACTGTTAGAGAGATGTCTGCACTGAGCAGTCAGGTGTGTTTGCCCCTGTCTGTGTAAGGTCTGTGTAAGCAGCCCAAATGCTGCTTTAAATCATCTCTGAAAGTGCACTGGTGCTCAGAACAGGTGAAACACAGTTCTTTCGGGTCGTAGCACTGAAGGTCCTTCTCCGAGCTCAATTAAAAATGCAAGGTTAAAGGTTGTGTGTAACAAGTTGAAGCAATTATCACATACTTGGCCATCATTCAAAAAATTGATATGCATGTTGTTTCCCTCCCCTGTGCCCTTTCCCAAGCCCAAACAAGATGTTTGCCAGCTCTACATTTGTAAGCCAAGAGATGAGCTACCGTAGTGCATGTGGCCTGCCAGGAGCAGGAGTTCTTGGCAGGGAATGGTGCCCATGGCTTTTATTATGGCGACTTCCCCTCAGGTTTTCTTTTCTTCCAGCTGGTGGAAAGTAGCTTAAAACTATCTTTGCCTCATACTAGAAAAATCTTATGGTCTGCAGTGTGTCAAAAATATGGGGTTAGTGCTGCAGGGTCCCAGCACCCTTCATGCAGCTGTGCCATAAAAACTGAGCAGGACTGGTGTCCTGCTAGACACTCACAGTCATCCTTCCTCACATAGACAAGGAGCACGAGCTGTTTTCCAAGCTCTGGAGCACAGCCTCAGCAGCAGCACGACCTTTCTAGCTTTTTTTTTTTTTTTCCCCCTAATGGATTGTAGTTTTGAAATTCTAGGAGTCCTTTGATACAAGATGGTCAAGAAGACTTCTCAGTGGTTTATGGTGCAGGATGCAAAGTGGGAAGGAAGGCGTGTGGTTTTACTCCTCATCAGCTCAGTGTCTGCAAGCAGGTTGGGTTGGGGCTGGTAAAAGCAGGCTGTGCACACATACGTTGTACTCTAGAAAACTGTTCTTTTTCTTCAGCTTTCTTCTTTCTATGCATCAGACAAATGCACTCCATACTGCAGGCTTTATGTTCACAGTGCTTGAAGACATGCTACCAAGCACTGTGGAGGTTTCCTCAGCAGGGCTGTCCAATGGGCAAGTCTTCCATGGGCAACTAGAAAAATATCTATTTACCTTTGGTAAATAACACCAAAATCGTCCAAGTGCTTCCATGGTAATTTAGAGCTTTAGAAAGGCATAGAGACTTGGGTTCTGGAGGCTGGGAGCACATTACAAAGATGAAGAAGGCAGTAAACATTAGTGTAATATTTTTCAAGTGCCTTCCTCTATCATTCCAAGAGATCTATAATCAAGATGATTCAAAAGAATAGTGCTGGTGATACGTGGGCTCTGTCTGAAAGATTTATTGTTGAAATTGGTGGGCTAAGAACACCTCACCTCCCTAGTTTCCCATCATCAAATATAATAAAAGTAATTTCCAAGTTAGTAACAATATCATGCATATGGCGGATGAGGCACACAGGTCATGAGGTCTGTCACATACATAAAAATTTCTTGTCTGTTTGAAACGGTTTGGAGAAATTTGGAATAGTTCTTCTGTTAGTAATGGGCCAGCTCAAAAACAACCACACACTGTACATTTTGGATTTGCATACCTCTGTTCCTTCCATCTTTGCCATGATTATGCTGTCTTTATTTGCTCAGCTTACACCCTGCCAATCCTGTATTAGTCCAACTTTCCAAAGATTGTGTGACAGTTACAGAGATCATGCAAGAGTGTTTAAATTACATCTGGAGCAGGCATGCACAAATTTAAGCATGATCAGGTATTTGTGGCCTGGCTGGAGAACCCTTTCTCCTAATGAATAGCAGTTAGATGAGTAGTCCTGTTGACTTAAATGGAATGACTCATGCAAGCAGTGCGCATTGTAATTAAACATTGCTTGCACATAGGTGCAAAACCAAGAGGTGTATATGGAAATTCTCCTCCACTGAGTGTGAGCACCCAGCTCCTGAGCAGCATGAACAGTTAGTGCATGTGTCCACAGGCCTCCCTGTGGTAATGAGTCATGCCTCATCTGAGGCTTTGCCGGGAATAAGAAAGAGTATCTTTCTTTTTATCTAGCAGAGTCTATTGGTCAAAGTGATTTTTTTTCACCTGGGAAAACAGAAAGATTTGGAGTTGTATTTTCACTGTGGTAATGGAGTCATTAAAGCAGCCCATTTCTTTTGGCCATTCCAGGCCAATAGAAGGTAGGAGGGAAGGTTTGGAGATGGCAAATCCTAGGCAAGGATCATTCTGCTTCGAAAAGAGCGTTTCTGTGGGCAGCAAATGCCCTCGGAAAAGGCAGCAGTTTGCAGAGTTTGGAGAGAGCTCCGTGGCATGTTACTCCTGAGCTTGATGTCTTTTTTTCTCCTTAAGATAGGGACTAGAGAAGTCCAGTGGTTACTATTTTTATGCAGAAGGTTCAAGTTAATCTCTGTTTTCGCATGAGTATAAATGCCAAAGCCTGCATACATATATTTCAGCATTGAAATTATTCGCTGAATTTATGGCATTTCATTAGCATTTACATTATCTTTGGGCCCAGAGGCCCCAAAAGAAACCAAGACACTATTGTGAAAAGGACTTTTTTTCAGGTCTTTATCCAACTGGTTCTTGAAAACATCCAAAGACAGAAAATGCACAACCTGCCCTCCTGCCTGACTATCATGATGAGAAAAAAAAAATCCCATCTCCAGTCTTAACTTAACTAACTAGCATCTCTCTTCCTGGCACCAGTCATTGCTTGTTTCCTGGGATCCCTGTACAATTCTGTTGAAACAGGCAATTCTAAAGAAACAAGGCAAGTTGGATCACAGCAGAAGGACATATCTAGCCCATATAGAGCTTGCTTAACTGGGATCAGAATTCCACCTCACTCCGTATCATGTCCTTGAGACCAGGTCATAGTGATGTAAGAGTGAAAGGGTATGGAGGTCTGTACTGGCACTTTTTTGGAACACTCACCTGGCTTCCAGAAATTTGTGTCTCATGGGTGATGAGTTTATATTTAATAGCTCCTGAATCATTTCTTTGTCCATGAGTTTATCAGATTGTTTCTGAATCCATGTAAACTCCTGCCATCCACAGCATCCTGTGGCAATGTGATTAGTTAATTGTCATGTGAAAAAAACAGCTTCCTTTCATGCTTGAAAATTTCAGAGTTTGTGTTGGAAACCATCACTTTCTGTTTGTATTAAAGCTCCTTACTTGAATTAGGGGAAGCAGTGAATAACTCCTTAATCACCATCTCTGTTCAATACATGTGGGATTCACAGGATGCCGACATGCATCTTCTCATCGCTAGGATTCATCCTGTCAGCCACTAGAGTTGCCTTTCCCTATACCTTATCCAAGTAGGGGTGCCCTGTACCCTCTTAGGTAGGTGTTTGCACAAGGACTGCACAGGATTTTCAAACATACAACTGCAAACTGACAGCTTGTCAGAACTGACTTTTTGTATTGTCCATCTATTTTCTTCTCTTTTCCAAAGGGGTCTGAGTTTTCTGTTTTAGCTGAGCACTAACCATGTTGTGTGCAGGGCTATGTATTTGAACCTGAAGATCTCATCCTGAGCAGGAATAATCCACGCAGATCTTGTCCTCAAAACAGTCAGTGAGGGCTTTTTCCCCCATTCTGACCCATTTATCTCCACTCCAATGTCCTGTCCATTCAACTAGGCCAGCTTCCAGGTATATCCCATAGAGCTGGTTCATTGCTGCTCTCATGTTACTTCATCTTTTGTCCAACATACTACAAACCTTGAACTTCATCAGAGGATACAGCTTGACACCAACAAAAAAGAAGTGTTTTGTGCCCTGAATGAAGACCTGAGATAAGATTGTGTTCCACAGATTTCTGGAATAACATTTTAAAGACCTGACATCTTTATGATTCTTCCACAGCTTTGAACAGTTTCCCTGAACAAATTGCTCCATCACATCATGCTTGAGTTTCCACCTCTGTTGGATAAGAAATTTATAGTGACTCCTTAAGAGCCAGGAATTATTCCAGATATTCCCAGGGAATGGTTTTGAACGAGACTCTTGAGGGTTAACATTGTCATTTCCTTGGTGGTTCACAGAAAGCATTCACGGATGTTAGAATTAACTGACCGCGTAAAAACATTGGTGACTTAAGAAGCTGACTCAGATCACCCCTTTGTTTAGACTTGTCTATAAATTCTTCCAATTTTTGTTTGCTGAGAACAAAGAAAAATTGCTTTAAATGTAACCACAACCTGTGGCCATAACGTGCAACATCTGAGGGATGGGTCAGATTTTCTCTTAGGTGAGTGGGTGCAGCTTCTGATGATGGTTCACAGGTTGGCCCAGGAGCCTCAAGGCTGTGAGCATTTCCTCTCTGAAAGAGAAATTGGTCTTTCTGCGTAAAGCAGAAGATCAATTCCACATAATGCAGAAGATCAAAAGATGTGGTTTAAGAAGGCCACGGGAGCAAGATGATGAGCTGGAAAAAAATAACCTGGAAGAGTGGGCATTTGCTGAAGGAATATACAGGCTCATACCAAGCAAGAGGAAGGGCATAAAAATGAAAAGTTTCAACATGGCCCGCAGTCCAAAAATACTGGTGATTACAGGTTTTGAAGTACCACTCCAAGCAAATGAATAGAAGATAACAGACCCACGAGAGCAAGAAACCTCTCCATCCAAGTCAAAGTTTTGCACGTGCACGGCAGCAGGTTGGAGCCCCAAGGGACTGAACTCCCTGTGCATTTCAGACACTATGAGCACCTCAGCATCCCCCAGTGCACCTTATAACAAGGCAAAAATGCAGATGTGTCTAAAAATGCAGATGTGCTTGACCAGACCACGTGCTCAAGGGCAGGCACAGCCAAGCACCAGCATTAGAGAAAGGGCACCTGCATGCTCGTTGCTGATAAAATAATGTCTCTGGGGCACGGGTGTTTGGGTCAGTCCCTTCATTGCATCCACCCCACATGGATGCTCGGAGAGCTCGAGCTGGGGTGTGTGTGTCAGTTCGGCCCCAAGGGAGGTTGCAGCATGCAGCCTCGCTCCCTCTCGGTCCTTAGCCTACCAAACCTGCTAGCTTAGCTGAGATAGTACGAAAAGATTCTGAAAAATATCATTTCAGGTTCTGAAAAATATCATTTCAGGTTCTGAAAAATATCATTCCAAACTAGGCCTGGCTCACCCCATTATTCAGAGGGAAGAGTGTTTGCATTCAATTGCTTTGCGAAACCTTAAATATTTTAATTTTGCTACAGCAACTCATGCTAATTAATTATTCTCTCCAAACAAGCTCAGTTTTTTTTCTCTAGCTCTTCAGCACTATATTCAGGATACTTACTCACTTATTTTTTTGCCAAAACACTGGAATCTGTATCAGTGTGACTTATTATTTTCTTGAGGTGTCCCTGACCATCAGACACTTCATCAGATTCTTTAATATCTTTTGCATCCTGTTGCTGTAGACAAGTTATGCACCTGCTGGACCATCTGCAGTTGCAGACTGCAGTTCGGCCCACGCACACAAGAGATTTCCTTATCCATTACTTTACACTTACACTAAATGGTATCTGTCTGTACAGAAAGGCTCTAGCGATGTTTCTCAAGAGGGCCAGCTCAAGACATTTCAGAAGTACGGGCAAAACTGTATTTTTGGCTGCCACGAGCACCAAGGACCTCTAGTGCTGTCTCCAGAAGATGAGGGAGTGCTCCAAGGAGTGTGCAGGGCAGCATGCTGATGCTGTCCATCTTGCACCTGGGAAATGGGAGGTTTGGAGACAGGAACGAGTGCAGCGGCACCAGTGAGTCTAGCTTATCAGGACTGTAGCACAGCCAAAAAATCTGTGGGACTACGGTCCTTTTCCTGCCAATTTTTTTTTTTGCTTGTTCCCTTGCTTTGTCACATGTTCATTTCTTCTTCATGTTTATGGAACAGCACTACCAAGACTTGCTGCAATCACCTGTCAGTAGCATAAAATTATGGTTTTTTCTTTTTTTTCTCTTTTCCCTTCCTTCTTTCCTTCCTCCCTCCCTCCCTGTCTTCCTTCCTTCCTTTGCCATCCAACTGGGGAACAGCCTTTACAGATACCTCTGTAAGTTTATTAGGCAGTCTGGCAAAACATCCAGGAGTCAGGTGTTCACCGAACTCCCCAAGCTATGCATTCTTGGAATTATTTTACAGTCTGAATTCTTGGCAGTGTAAGCTCAGAGAAGAATGCTTTTGGTTTATTTGGTTGCAGGCATGATCCTGCACCACTGAAAGCTATTAAGTCCAATATTGAATGGGAAGACTTCTCTTCAAGCTCCTCAAAGTCCTAGGCACTGCAGGTGTTGTTTTAGTAAGTCTTAATGGATCTTCATGGAAGTGTGCATTCCCCAGACACATCCTTCCTGGATGACTTTCCAGTCCAGGCTCACAAGATGAGTCCTCATATTTAGTTTTCTTGGTCATTTCCCATGGGAAACTAACAACTTCTCAAGAAGCTTCACAGAAGTGGATCTGCCTGGTTTACTCTCTGTAATAGCTGCTGATGACTAGAGACACTGAATACCTGCTTGGTGTGAACATCTCCTTTCCAGTGCACCTCAGAACATCTCGTGGCTCTTTTGACCTTCTTCAAGGTTTCACCAGTAGGATTTGTATGACTTTGTCCTTTTTGCTCCCTCTCCTAGTGGGAAGCTGACTTGTATTTACCTGTCTGGAGATGAAACACAGGTAAAGAATAAGCAGATAGGCCTTGACAAGGAGTATATATTGACAACAGTGGCAACTGTCAGTCCCACTTGTATAGTCAAGTTCTGTTTCTGTTTCTAAATGTCCCTCACCCACCTGAGGAAAAAAAAAAAAACAGTGCAATTTAGGCGACCAGCGAAGTATCTGGGGTGGTGATTCAGGATTACCCAGTTCTTCACAGTGGCTGCAATGGACAGTTCAGGAGCAAACCAACAGATTAAATGGGCTTGCATAAATCAGTCTATCAAAGAACTACACATAGCGATCAAATTATCAAATAGCGATTTCATATTCTTCCTTATAACTGACATTCTGTGGGTTATTTATGAAGAGGAAAAAGGTCCAAGGATGTGAAATAACATGTTCACTATTCATTTTAATTCAGAAGTAAATCTGTAGAAGGAATTGCCATTACAATACAGCCTTTTCCTACTCAGTGAGGTGATCCAACAACTTCCGCTGCTTTACTAGCGAGCTGCGTAGGACTAGTACATTTAGAGTAATCGGATTCCTGTCTTGGCTCATTTTTGAATGTTTTATGAGTCAATTAAAACCACTTGAAAGAATTTAATGACATAGGCACCACACATTTTATTTCTTGACAACTGAGTTCTGCATTGTTTTCCTAGGCTAGGATTAATGAACGTTTTCAAAAAACTTCGCCCTAAAGGGAAGCACCCAGATCACAACTATTTGTATTTTAAAGCACCGACACTTGGCAACCAGGGTACTCCTTGTAGGAAGTCTTCCGTGATCCAAGAAAGCCCCACAGATACGTGCATTTAGGTTTTCATGTGTGCTAAGCACTGTGTTCACTGGGATCTGTGTGGCCCTGCAGAATCTCCTGAGACTTTTTGTGTGGTTGTATATGTATATGTCTGTATGTGTGTGCTGTGGGGAGATGGCACTTAAGGATTTGAACAGGGTTTTCCCCAAGGAGTATCTTATGAAAAGTTTTATCCGTTCAGGAAGTCACACCACTCCGATGGTATCAGAATAGTCACCGTGCTGAGGGTCTCCAGCACAACTCCCCATGCAGATTTCTTTTCCAAATGAGGAATTGGTCAGAACGGAGAAAAGCTATTCGCTATCTATTTTAAACCAGTATTCATCTGGAAATAGTCACATTGTGTTAAGGCCAGATTTTCAGGAGTGCAAATCACCATTTCCATGGACTTCAAAGGAGCCATGCTTGTTTTCCACCCTCAGGGATGTGACCTCTGGTTTTCTCTTCTACTTTTATGCTATGTTCACTATCTTCCTCGCCACTCCTTTTTGCCAAACAGATCTATATTTAGTCCTTTCTCTGATATTTTTACACTGCATTCAGTTTTCCTACCTCCACCAAGCAACGGATAATACCTCCATTAGTGATTTCACAAAGCTATGAAAACAAACAGACAAAAAAGACTTTTAAAAGTAACTCTTAAACTTTAGTTAGACTTTTAAAATCTAACTTTACTCTGTTAAGTCTCATGGTAATAAATACAGTTTGGTGGCAGGATTAGTTTGGAGTCTAACGCTGCAAAATAGAGAAGCAGAAGAAAGTGACAATGAAGGTTAAGCTGTTCTAATGGTGATAGAAGGGCCGGCCAAAGGATTTAACACCGTGGGTTCATATGTGTATGAAAAGCAGGAAGAAAAAGTGAGTTGACAGAAGAAATGAGTTGACTGAATGACCTGGTGCAGGTTTTGGAGATGTGGAAAAAACCTTAAAGCTGTCATACCCCACGCACATTTGAAAAGAAAAAGATGTGGTACTGGGACAGGGATTAAGGAAAGAGAAGGCAACCAGAACGCTTTTCCTGTAAACAGCCCTGAAACGGTACTCACAAACAGATCACTGAAGTCACCACTTGCTTTGAGAAATGCACTGGAGCCCTGGCCTTATGCCTTTGTTAAATTACATGCAAAGGAAAAGAACACAAAAATAGTCCTCCTGGATAAAACTAAATGTCCATTCACCTTAATATCCAACTTCCAGCCGGGAACAGAAGCTGACACCTAGGGGAGACAACTACAAGGGTGTGTAGAGAGTAATTCTGGGCTCGTGCTCTCATCTCCTGTCTCTCAGCCAGCCCCTAAGATAAAAGCAGGGCACCCAAGGGTGGTTTTTGTTCACTTTCTCCCCCCCTGCAGCTGGCAGGGTTCAAAACAGACAAAAATGCAGTTTTTGCTCTGGTCTGTCTGCAGTCAGTGCCCCCCCACCCTTCACCCCGCCCACAAGTGCACAGCATTTAAGGCAATTTCAAAACTTTATTTTTTGAGGCTTGAAATAACTGGATTTCCCTGGCCTTTAATTTACCACTTGACTAGTTTCCTATTTAACCTTTCACTTCAATCCCTATTTCACGGCATGAAATGATACCCCTGCACATCGTATTTCTCCTTTTGAGGCAAGCCTACCAAAATTATCTTCGGCTTGGATGTGATGGGAAGTGCATGCCACTTTCTGAAACAAGTCAGTGAAAACAGCATATTAGTTGAAAGAAAATTCTCAGTGAAAGTTGCAGCTGAGAAACTTTGATAGGAGAAATGGCATATCAGACAGGTTTTAACTGAATTTCCACTTATTTATAAAGGCAAAGGCGTGAAAACTTTGTAAAAGAACAACCAAAGCCCCATTTCAGGAAGGTACCTAAGTCTCTGTCTAGCCTTAGGGATAGGAGTTGCCATAGAAGTACTCCTGGGCTTAGTAAGATGCCCACTAAATCATGGATTGAACTAGGGACTCCAAAATTAATCACGCAGGCTTCAACAGCTTGAGCGGAACAGTCAAGACTCACTAGCTGAAATAGTAAGGAGATATATTTCTTATGTGGATAAGTCACAGCAGGGAATCTCACCACTGGTTCAGACTTTAATTAGGTACATCTTAATTATCTTGTTGGATGGAAGCCTAAAAACCCTAAAAAAATAAGGCTGGAGTGACACTGCCTGCTCTCCAACAGTGTATTTAATCATTTTTACTAAGGATTAAAATAAGAAGAGTTATAGGGAGAGGAAGCCCACGCAGAGAGATTCTTCACACTGCATGTGACATAATTTTGTTTGCTGCTACACATGTGATTTTGTGGACCGCAAAAGCTGAATCATGTCAGTTTTGAATTAACTATAAATGTGTGGATGTGTGGATGTGTATGTATACACATATATGCACATACCTACGTGTAGAGTAAATGCATGAGGGAAGTCTCATCCTTTGAACTTATTTAGTCTGATAAAGAAATCCTAGCTCAGATTTCTCCCACTTGAGAAGACATTCACCACCATCAAGCTGTTAGTGCAGATTAAAAGAGGAGTGATGTGTCCCTTTTGCCTTCATTTTCAGGTGCCATCTCCTTTTCTCAGGTGTTTTTCTCTTGCTTTGGGGCCAGAAAGGTACTTCTCTACAGCAATGACTGTAGAGAAAATCTCCACTGAGGTGTTTTGCTTTATCATGAGCATTTCAGTGCTGAAGTCAGGACCCTGCTTTGGTGACCCAGTCATGCAGAATCTGGAGCTACCAAGCTGGGAGCTGTTACATATAAATCCCTGCTCAGTGTGTTGATTGCACGAGAGACAAGTTAAGCCAATATGTGCCAGCTTCCTAAAGACAAGAGGGTCCCCGTTGAGAACACCAGGGCAATGGGGATTATCACACTTAGCCACTTAAGTTTTGTCTATGGTGAGGAAAAAATCAATCTGCATCCACAACAGATGTAGATTTAAAGTGAATTTGTTAAACCATATTAAAACTCTGTTTGGGCATTTTCAATTAGAAGTGGTCTTAATGTGATTAGACTTAATTAGTTTCCCAAGTGAATTGGGAAACTGAGCTTAATTTAAGATGCTGCAACCCTGGATGAGAGGACCTACCCAGAAATTGAATGAGGTTTCAATATTCACTTTAAAAAATTAATTTGCATTCATTTCCATGAGAGTACATTGTGTGGATTAAACTTTAGTCAGTGGAGTCACAGCAGTGAAGTGAGAGAACTGTCAGTTCTGTTGGCACCTGAGGATTTTACCGCCTTGTGGGTCTGGATTAAACAAAGGCTGTCAAAATTACTCCTTGTAACAGATTTTTATCTTCTATGCTTTTTCTCTCTTGTTTTTTCTTTTCATGGCCAAGTTCCTGGTTATAACTGGTAGTGATGTTCAGCAGCATAGTAGCTGTTACTTCTGTAGAAACAAGGAGCCACTTGGGCCTGGTATTTTTTTAAGATAAAGCTTATGCTCATTAAATACCCAGACCTATTTGTCTTTCATCCCTGATCAAACAGCATCAACACATTGCCCATTAATGTGACTAGCAGTTGGTGACCAAAAGACCCAGAAATTTCTGAAGCAATGTATACTAAAGTGCCCATTTTTCCTGATTTTGCCGTTTCCGCAACTTTTGCAAACCAATTCTGTTGGCAAATCAGATACTCTTGGTTCTCGTTTGTAGCATCATATATACAGACACATGTACAAACAGCTCCAAAATGTGCCATTTCCTGAAAAGCGACGTTAGTGAAACGTCATCACCTGTTATAATTGCTGCTGTTGCCAAACACACTGGTCGGTCAGTTTGACCTTTAAAATGCTGTTGGGATACTTGTACATAATCAGGATTTGCATCTTCAAAAATGTCAGTAGAACATAAGTTTGTGTTGTCCTGACTCAGCTGAGAAGATGTCAAAGATTTGGTGTTTAGCTGCTGATGAAACTTCAAGTTCACCTTAAGACGAGAATGTATTTTATTCCCATCTATGGGAAAGGCACATCTTTATCATGGACTTCTACTAACGCTGATGTTTCTTGATCTTTTACTGCCTTTAGTGAAGCCGCAATATGTGGTTTGATGTTTATGCAGATGTAGGTCCAAAATTCTGTTTGTCTTCATTGGTCTAAAGGCATACTAAATGGAGAGAAAAAGCAATTGAGTAACCTGAGAATAGGATTAACCACTAACTATATTGATACAAGAACTGTTTTTTTTTTAAACAGTGCAATTTTCTGTAAAAAAAAAAAAAACAGCAGCCTCAAAACACTGCATACCCTTCTGGTAGGGCACTAAACTCTCAAAGCAGTTGTAATTAAGCTGCCTTTGTATCACCACTGTATTTGTGAAGATGAGCCCAAAAGCAGAATAAAATCAGGTTGTTGAAATTTTACTCAACTGTTCCTTACACTGGAGCACTCTTTATTTATTTTTGTTTACTGATGAGTCTCTTTTGCCCCACATTCCACAAAGTTGCTTAAAGTGAGCTTAAAAAGAAAAATTAGACTTAGTAGACTTAGCAGCATTTTGCATTCACTTTGCACTGTGTAAATAATTGCAGAAAGTGCAGAGGTTCAGTGTAGCAAGTTTACCAGCAGTGATAGGAGCTTGGGCATGGATAGGCTTTTTTTTTTTTTTTTTTTTTTTTTTACTGAAGAAGGTGAGATGAAGAGAGCAAGAGATGAAACAGCGAAAGCTCCACAAAAAGTTTGCACCTACTGCCCCTTAGTGATTGGTGGGCAGCTCCCCTCGATCATCCTGTGATAAAATGATGCACAGGGGAGTTTGGCTTCTGTGCCCTTGAGATCTGGTGGTCTTTCCCAGGTTGTTCAACATGTCTGAGATATGGTTCTTACTGCACTGAAATGCGGTCCATGATTATTTCCCTCTTCCTATAAAGGTCCAAGTGCCCTCTGGACATGGAGATAAAAAAGGGCTGAGGCCTGTAGGTGATACCATGCTGGAACAGCTCCATATATTGTTTTCTGTAGCTCATCTAGTGAACGCTGTCAGGAACACGCATGGCCCCAGGGACCACAAAACCACCAAAACACCAAAGCCACCTCTCCACATCCTCCACTTGCCTTTTGCTCTTTACCAGCACTCTGCACCACAGGAATAAACCCAGCTGCTGATGTGATGTTAAATCAGCCACCATCAGCTCTGTTGTAGTATCTCAGACAAGCTTCAGTGTCCGGAGCGGTCCCCACCACTTTCACATCATGGTACCTAGGACTAAATCTCGCCTAAAAGAATAGGTCTGCTCCTGGGCATATTACCTCAGGTTCCTATGGTCATCTCACAGTACTGGACCCTCAGAAAGTGGCTCCTATGTCCTGCTCATTGTGCCCCATCGGTGATAGCTCCCTAACATGATCATAGGATATCAGTGAACTCAGCCTGGAGGTCATGCTTACCTCAAGCACTTGAATTCTGCACAAAACAAACAAAAAACAAAACAAAACAAAAGGTCATATCCAGATTAGTAATAGTGTACTTGGCTGCCCAGGCGGTTTCTCCTTATGTTTTGCCAAAGCGTGCTCCCTCCTAGCTGAGTAGTGACCTCTTAAGGAGAAAAGCAGCTACTGCTGCCAGGATCATCCTCCCTGGCCATGGTCTTCCTCACCGAGGTTGCCTTTTTCCCCCCGCCTAGATTTTTTTCCCCTTCTCAGCACATTGGAGAAGGGATGTCATAACCCTGGGTGCGAGGAAATTCAAGTGCAGGTCAAGTGCGCTGAGCAACAGGCATCTTCTGCGACTTTTTGCACCAAAATAATTACACCCAAGTCTCTTTTCATGATATGATGCAAATCACTGAGGCTGCACTACCAGGCGACTTTGCACACTTGCTTCTTTGCCTTACTGTTTCCTGATTAATGCTGTTTGCCACTTTCAATTTACAACAGAGTCATAGCTTACACAGGTATCTGTCTCTTTAGGGTTTTTTTTTTTTTTTTTTAAGTCCAGATGCTAAAATTGCAGTATTACTCCAAAAGCTTCTTGCTCTGGGAGTTCATTGGGAAAATTATATATATACATAAATATATATATATATATATAAGCTAACAGAAAGAAGATCTCAGTATTTATTGGTTTTATGTTCTTAAGGCTTTTCTTAGAAAAGTTTTCTGAATCTTTTCAGTCAAGTAACACTGGAGGAAAATAAAAAGTTCTATAGCATCTTTTGCGCAAGGTGATCACTGCAAATGCTTTTGCAGCCTAACAGACACTCAAAATAATCTCCTCAGAGTCAGTCACTAAGACCTGCTAAGTAGGTATGCTAGTTTTAGGCTCTGATCCTATCCGTTTTTCCATGTTGCATGGGATTTCCAAACCTACAGGATTCCTCTGTGAGGTTCTGAGCAATTCATGTGTTATTATTTTTTTTTTCTTTTTTCCCTGCAACTTATCGGAGAATCCCGTTTCCCGCCTTAAGCGCACCGTAATGTTTAAGAGCAGCCCCCGAGGGCAGGGGGGATCCCGCAGCGTTCCCCCCCATGTCCCGGCCCTGTCCCGGTGCCGGCTCCGGCGCT
>NW_010585148.1:748001-767189 GCF_000705375.1 Tinamus guttatus
AGTCCCAGATGTTTCCGCCGCTCGCAGCGTATATGTGATGTTTAAGCCTGAAAGCGCGGCCTAGGATCTGGTGGGTAGGGAAGCGGTTATGAGCTGCTTGGAAATGACTTGTTGGTAACGTATCTGCTCCCCCCAGATACTAGTTGTTGCCTTTTTAAAATATAAATCTTCCAAGCAGAGACCTCAAGAGCAATCTTTTTCTTTTTCTTCTTTTTTTTTCTTCCTTTCTTTTTCTTTTTCTTTTTCTTTTTCTTTTTCTTTTTCTTTTTCTTTTTCTTTTTCTTTTTCTTTTTCTTTTTCTTTTTCTTTTTCTTTTTCTTTTTCTTTTTCTTTTTCTTTTCTTTTTTTTTTTCCACCCTCCCAAACCAGTGGTGCCGTTTGACTTTATGGGAAACTCGCAGCTTTTGGGGAGAGTTGAGCCGGGGCACCGCGTGGGAGAGGGGGGAGAGGCTGTTCCCAGCACAGGGGACCAGGCAGCCACAGGTGCACAGAAAGCACCATTTAATTTTCCCAGACTAATTGTTTTTGAGCTTGGAGCCAGAAACCTGGTGGGATGTCATGGGCAGCAGCAGAACCGCCACAGCTTTGGATAAGCATTTAAGGGGGGCTGGAATTTAGCTGGTTGGACTTTTATGTCGAATCAAAGGCTTGTCCACGCGGGTAAATTGGTTAACTAAACTGTGGATTTACAGCCTGGTGGTCGCTCTGCATAAACCCTCCAGGTGATCACAGCCACAGCTGGTCCAGGCAGGGTGCTCAGAGCATTTAAACCACATTTAAAGTGGTTTAACCAAACTGCAGAAAACCCCGAGGTGGACCTTGCTGTGAAAGGTTGAAGAGCTACAGTGAACTTCTCAGCATGGTCTGGGAACGAGTCAAAATGAAGTGAACCAAAACCATCTGAATCTGTCATGGGAACCACTGCATCTGATGTTTAATTTCATTTAATAGGTTAAATGCACGTCTTCAATGAATCCTGGCTGATTTTTCCCCATTGCATCCCCATAGATCAGTCTGCCCCGTGCAACAACCCCAGCATTGCATGGGTGGTTGTAGTAACAGGGCATCCTGTCCCTGGATGTGCAGAGACCAGACCTTGGTGTCTGACGTGAGAGAGAAATGCTTTAAAACACCCAGGCTGTGTGATAACCTTGCTGAAGGTCAGGCTGCTGTTTGCAAAGAAAAATAACTAAAAATGGAGCCTTAACCTGGACGCACCAGTCTAATTTGTTGCTACCAAGAACTCTTTCGGAAAGGGGCCCTGGAGTATGAGCAAGAGCTGAACTGTCTGGGCATGGATATGGGTCTGGACATGAGGAACCATGGAGATGTGGGACATCCAGCTCTGCTGGTCTTGACAGTTTCCATCACAGTTTTCTTCCTTATTCTTTGAGTTTATCCCAAACCTTCATGTGCAGCTACTCAATCCCAAGTGTGTCCTGGAATCTACTAGGAAAGATAACGTGGGTTTTTTGTTGTTGTTATTGTTTCTTTTTTCCTTTTTTATTTTTTCTTCTTTTTTTTTTCCCTCCTGGACTTCATTGCCCTCCCACATCCAATGTGAGCTGAGGTTGAGCCCAGTGGACAGCTCCCTTCCTGGCCCTTCACTTCAACCCTTTTCCACATCATAAGACAATAAGATGGGACAAGGGTTTGATGAGACCACCTACCAGCACCGTGTCGAGGGAAGCCCAAAGTGTAGAGATTTCACTCATTTGAGGTCACTCTGGAAGGCTTCAACAAACAGATTTTTATGCTTTTCATCTATCTCAATCTGATGACCTATTTATTTAGAGTGAAGTTGCTAAATACAAGCTAAAAGAGGAGAAAACTGCTTTTTCCTCTCCTCTATGCATAAAAATGAGGTACTTGCCCTTCTCTAAGGACATGATGACCAGTAGTAGCTCATGAATCACATTTAGTACTTCTCCATTTAGAAAGACTGTTGGTTTTGAATTCAAAAGATGTTTTAATAAACTTTCTGCTTCATTCCACTCCCAATGCATCTGGCAGATTCATCTAACACAAATCATCTCAAAAATCTTTGTGTGTGTGTGTGTGTATGTATTTTAATCTCTATCCTTCTGCAATTTAAGAGGAGCCATGGATAAAAAAAAGTCAGATGAAAAAACATGACAGATACTACATTATTTTCCAGCATAAAACAAACCAAGAATTTGTGGGCTGGCTACATTAATGCTCAGTTATTCAGGTGACTATACAAAGGGAGGACAAAGACAGCATATCCTTACTGCCTGGAAAACAGAATTATCAAATAGAGAGGAAGGGCTATACCTAAGAAACCAATGTGAATATGTTTTTAGAAACCAATGAGAATCTTTTTTTTTCTTTTTAGGAAGATAATAGAGTACAGAAAGGAAAATATGATTACAACCTGTTGTTTAGATCAGTGCTTCCTCTGATGATTTAAATTATGTCTGAGATTGGTGAAGCAAGCTCTGGGAATTAACAGCTGTCAAACATCTAACCAGTATCAAAACAGTTCATCTCATGAGTACTTAAAATACTGAAAAACAACTGAAAGACACATTCTTTCCTCTATTTCCTCTGAAAAATCAGGATTGAGAGAATAGGGTGAAGGGGGGAGGGGAGCACCTGATCCTGGAGCTTTTTGTCCTTCGTGTCATGGAAATCCGGACTTCCAAAGATTGTACATTGTGTTTCGTGAGTGCGTTCATGTGCAAAGGCTCACAGATGGATAGAGGTGCCAGACACTGCCTGGGGAGATCGCCACTTTGTTGTTGTTTTGTTGGATTTAGACATTCCCAACCCTTGTCAGAGCTGCTCATGAGAAAGCTCCTAGCACCCTTTCCCTGGACATGCACAATGTGCTCCCCTTTTTAAGAAAGCACCCACGTATTCTTTGGCTCCCTGCAAAAACATATGCTGATATTAGCTTTATTTAATCCTTACTGTGTTCAGGCACTACTGTATATTCACGAAGATGAAGAAATAAAAAAATGCTTTAGAAAATGAAGAGCACTCCTGGAAATAACAGATTCTAAAACATATCTTAGATTCTTCCCAGAATCTAATAATTGCAATTGTATAAATTGTGATGGAATTCAGTATAACACTATGCTAGCTTTTAAATTATTAGTTTTCTCAGTGATATGAGGTTTTATGATGTCTCTTACAGTTTACAACAGTATGTATCCTCACAGTAACAGTACAGAGCATTTTTCTGACTGGATTTTCTCCATTTCCCTTGGCAATAATGGTGTCCTGCTTGGTTGCTTCCTATGCAAAATTCCTTTTGCAGCCAGAAGGGGGACTCAGGATATTAAATTTCAGCAAAGGCATCCTTTATATTTCTCCTGAACATGCCTTTCTGATGCTCTTGCAGTTCATTCTTGGCTTCCCCCATCAATCTTTCATGACATTCATTTGCATAGATGTCGTTATTATGTACTTATCAATGTAGGACAAATTTTGGAGCAGGAAGTACTGCCAAGCTAGGACATATGGCTGGAATCAGGTTCCAGTCCATCAGGAAGAGACGTCAGTGTGTCTTTTTTTTTTCCTCTGTGCCTTTACCATAGCAGTTTAAAGCCCCTATCAGACCAGGCATTCCCACAGATTCACCCTCTCCTGAGGGATCAGGTAGCATTCCAGACTGAGGTGATATGGGGATGTTTTGGAACATGGGAGCATGGGAACATTCTTGAGAACAAGGGAAGGTTGCGAGAAAAACAGCATCCTTGGTCTGTAAGGTGAATGCAAAACCACCACCCTCAAGCATTAGGAAAGAGCGTGACTGGGCATCCCTCAGCAAAGACGCTCATATCATTGCATGGTGGTGGCAGTAGCAAAATTATCAGGGGAGAAAAGCTGGATGTTGCATCATTTTGGATAAGCAACGAATTCGTCTCTTTGCACATCCCTAGCAGATAAATCCTGTCTGCAGTAAAAAATCTGCAAACCTTATACACCAGGTAGTTCTACTGCTGGAGCCACACAACAATTTCCATCTGTAGTCCTTTGTTTCCCAAGCCCTTTTAGGATCAGGTTGTTATTTTTTGTTGTTTGTTTGTTTTTATGGAATATGATTATCCTTTTTTTATCTTCTAATGAGCAAGAGAAATACCGGGGAGCCACTATGGTTAGGGAGAAAGTAGTGCATTTGCCCTCTTAGGTGGCAGCCAGTGAAACCCCAGACTGAAACTGGACATGATACCGTCTTGTTGTGATAATGAGTTTCTGTTTGATTTATGGAAAATGACTTTTTCTTGAAGGAGTACTAAAAGAAAAAGAAAAAAAAAAGTGATGACACTTACAACCTTTGGCTTTCTGTCAGAGAGATTTTTCAAGGCACTCTGGCTTGAGATTTTGGCTCTGTCAGGAGAGCAGAGATGTAGATTCAGACCTTGCAGTTCAGCTATCCAAAAATAAATTGAGCTACTTTCAGCTCTCGATGGGATGCTGCGGTAGAAACAGCTTTGCTGCAGATAAGCATGCAGTGGTACCACTAATGCTCTTCAGTAATTTATCAGTGGCAGAAAAGCACATTTTATGTAGGCCGCTGCATGTACGCAGCCTAGATGATTCATGATTGTAGTTAGTGTCCTGGCTAAGAATTAAAGGAAGTTGAAAAATTTCCTGTTGCAGAAATAATGGTAAATTGAAACTTTTGTTTGTGATGACGTGGAAGGGAGAGGTCACAGGAGATGGATATGTGAAAATCTCCAGCTCAGAAGTAACATTGCCCATAATGCAATATCAATTGGGAATGAAGCAAAAAGGAGAGTAGGGAATGGTTGGAAAGATAGGTCCGATTAGCCCTTTTGTGCAGATGTTTAGAATCACATTAATGTCTTTATAGCTTGAATGATGGCCACATACTTACATGTATGGGTGATAACACACAAAGTTGCTGTCATTAAAGTCAAGTTTCTTGAATCAAATCAATTGAAGTAGAGAGAGCATTGCCTCTAGGAGGACATGTTAGGACTAATTTAATACTGAGTTTATTGATTCAACTTAATTTGTTAAGGAATTGATTTTATTGTGCATTTAATCATACATCAGCTTTAAATGATTTAAGTGTGTTCACACTGAGGCTTTCCATTGGATTAAATAAAAATGACTTAAATTTTATTTAGGTTTCTAGAAATTTGGAGATATAGGGCTCTGTGCTTTATTTTTCTCTCATTATAAAGGTTGTAGCACATTTCCTAGTCTTCTAGGGTGAAAAGATGGCTATACAGAATCAATGACAAAAGATTTTGTTTTCACATGGCCAGAGGTCTGCCTTAATACTGTGTTGTGCCTTTGGGTCTTATTGTAGCACAAGTAAAGCCCTAGATACACGCACACCTCACAGAATCAGTTTTCAGGCTGTGACTTCACCCGAAAATGTGACACCCAAGAAACATTTCTAACTTTAAAAAAAAAAAAAAGTCAGGGAATGAACTTTGATTTCTTTTACCACAACTTTATTTTTTTAACTGGCAGCCAGTTGAAAATTTATATGTGGTATTTTTAGCTAGAATTTATGGTACTTTTCTATTGATGCAGACTCTAGACTAGGGCATAAGATTTGGTAAATTATGCACATTACTTTCTAGGGTTGATAATCTTGAGCAGATCTAGAAGGTCTGTATGTAGCTCCTATGTGAGGAATAACACCTTCCTGCATTTAAAAACCATAATTCCTTCCTGAGAAGACATACCGGTGGACACATTTTAAAGGGAATAGATACTTAAGATGTTAAATAATTACCAACTGGTAGGATTTATTTAATGCATGTTATATTCTTTTTGACATAATCATAGATTTTAAGACCTTTGAGGAATTTTGACAAAAGGTTACATAAGCACCTGCCAGGATGAGCTTGATAGATACGGACTGGGACCTCCAGATTGAACTATATATCCTCCTTGAGACCTGTTATTTCACTCTTTCTTGTATTTGGGTGCTGATCCCTGTCCTGCATGACCTGTTACTTTCATGCAAGTTTCCTGGTTTGCATGGTGCTCAGTTGACCAGGAATACATTTTTTAAAAGCTTCGTAATTTTTCCTCTGTAATTGTTTGACTTTGACTTCAGTCCAGAGACCATTTCAGAGTTGCATAAAGTCTTTCTGCACCTCTTCCAGTGAAAGCTGGAGCGTGGTATATTTCTGCATGCTTTACTGATCATGTGCTTATGGATTTTTGAGTATTGACCTTTAAAAAGAAACCTAATCTTGTATAATAATTTAACCAGGGGAGATGCTTCTAATTAGCTTTTCTTGAGAGCTGTATTTTGATTGCAGGTATTTAGCAACTTTTACTCTTAAGAATTCGTTTTTTAAAAAATTTATTTGAAGATTAACTATGCACATATTTAAACAGGTATGCAGTTTTTTTCTTCATTTTCCCATAGCTACATAGTCTAAATGTGAAGTTCAGCATATGTCAGAAATAAATTGTTCTGAAGGGTGTATATGAGATCCTTTCTGCGTACTGCCTAAGTACACTGTGGCAAGTGCTATGCTTAGATTTTTTGCTGAGCTGAGTTTGAGTAATTTGTGTACAATGCCCAGACATATCCAGACCCCTAATCCCTAAAATGACTCAGACATCTTTGAAATGCATTGACTAAACTGCTTGCATACCCCCAGGTTAAAATAGAAAGATTTTGCTAAAGAACCTTAGTGATGGTAACCTCAGTTGTCCGAAAGGTAATATTACATGTATTACCACTGTCATCTGTGCCTGTCACCAGAAGAAAATAATCCAGAAGGACCTCACCAAGATGATCCTATCGAAGTCTGGGCAGGGATTCTTGCCAACAGAAGGGCTGCCCCTACTTCCCACAGGTTTTCTGAGTAGTCTCTGGGCACATGGGTGCTCTTATAGGCATAGGTCCTCTGATGAACACACAGGTAAATCCCAGCAAGGAAGTATTGCTAGGAGACTTGACCACAAAGTATTTCAAGGAGAAAGAGGGAAAGAACCTGGTGAATGGGGAGACAAAATCCATAGTGTTAAGTTCAACTCGTGCATTAGCAAATCAATGTCTTGAAAGCTTGGAAGTTCTTCACATAGCTGTGAATATTTTATGCAGTCTGTAATGCAATGGCAACTTCTTTCTTTTGATGCTTAAATTAATCTTCTTTTCTCAAAATTGATCTCTGCATTTTACCTTTTGTTTCGTTCGTGTCAAGAAAGCCATCAGACTTAGGCTTCAGTTCAGATTTTATACCTTCCCACTTCAAAATTTCAGCACAGATGAGTGCTTCTTTGTGGGGAGGAACATTAGCAGATGACTAAACCCATTAAAACTGCCAGCAGTGTCTGAAAATGTCCAGAAATCTGGTAAACTATTAATCAGATGCCATTATTCATACTTTTTAAAAACAACTTGTTGTCAACATGAGAAGTTTCTCAAGGATGGCCACTGGAAGCTTCTGTTGGGGACTCCGCATGCAGTACTGGATGCAGTTGTGGTGCTGGGGAGGAGGCAGGAGAATGAGTGGGGTCACCTCTGTGAATCTGCATGTGTCTTTCCAGAATGTGTGTGCTTGGAGGTTACATCTTGTTTAACTCCTGCAAGGTATTTCTAGTCCTGCCTGTCACATTCCTAATGTTAGTGTAAGCATAACCTGAGATACCTACAGGAAGGAACTATTCCCAGGTACAAGCAGCAAATTGTTGAATTGCAAAGGCTGATGTTTCTTAAAGACTTTCAATAGGGCATGCAGAATTTGAGTATTATTTACATGAGTTTCAAGCTACTTTTTTTGATTTGGGTTTGTATGGCACCTAGATAGGAAGCTCTTTGCATTAAGAGCGTTTCCAAACACTGCTGTAATAGGACATACCAATGTCAGTAATAAAGCCAGTGCTTGAATTCTCCTAAGTTATTTGCTTCTGCATGTTATAGCAATTTATTACATGGGTTAATCACACACAGTTATAAAAAACACTGGCACAGGCTGCCCAGAGAGTTTGTGGGGTCTCCTTCTCTGGAGATCTTCCAAACCCGCCTGGATGCCACCCTGTGCCATGTGCTCTGGGTGTCCCTGCTGGAGCAGGGGGTTGGACTAGATGATCTCTAGAGGTCCCTTCCAAACTCAACCACTCCGTGATTCTGTGATAAGCACTTTCTCCAGATACCTAAGTATGCTTTCATTTTTTACAAGGTGTCTCCTTGCTGATTGCAGGAGATAAATAAGCATATTCAGTATTATGCCTTTTGTTATTTAACATATGTCTTTCACTGATCTTCTGTAAGTAACTGAAGTAACTTGCATAAGTCTGCTAAATACAAGTCTGCTAAATTGCCAAGAGTATGACGCAATGTATCTTGCCATTTTCAGAAACTTCTGGCTTTCTGTGCCATTCTTGTTAATAGAAAATAGAGGAAATTTGCCATATAAAAGAAATATGTGCACTCTCATGTTACATTTGTTCATATATTGCCTACTTACAATTATTCTACATCCTTTTCTTCAAGTACCTGTGAGTCTGTTGTCATTGCTGTACCTCTATACATTTTTTCAGCTAAACCATCTTCATGATTATCTTACTCCCAAGCAAAAGTTTCCTGAGAATTTAAGTCTTAAATTGAATACCAAGTTAAATCCTCCCATTGACAGGTGGCAGATACTGGTTTCTCTGGACTTCTGAAAAAGGAGTAATTTCCTCTGTTCCTGAACTATAGGTTTGGTGACCTGTCTGAGGGCTGTGAGGGAAGAAGAATGGGACTTTTGTAGGGTGGCAGTTGTTTTGGTAAAGACCATTTTGAGTCTTTCTGTGTTATTAGTACCAGTAGTTATTAGTTCCAGTGTCCATGTCATGTCACAGGTCCATGAACTTAACTCACTCAGATATCACTGTTGGTGGTGGCTGTGACCCACAGTCTGTCCATACTCATCTGACCCTCTTTTTCCATTGAATTTCATCTGTCTTAGCACAGCCTGTTCCCCCTGTGTTATGCATGATCATTGGTTAAAAGGACTGTGCACTGTAGGTCTTTCTGGGTTTCCTCTTCAAAATGGAGAACTATTTTAAATACTTGGGAAATTTATGTCAAGCTTTTGGCTACAATTTGTCTGAAACCATTTTAATTCTGTATTGCACTCTGATGTGGCAGATAGATAGGTGCTTTTATGAATAGAAGGCTAAGCGCTACCTGGGGGTAGGAACAGCTTGGCAGGTTCAGTTAGGAAGATGCCTGCCCAGACACATAAAAGTCTCCTCACAGTCTGTCTGTGATAGATGCTGGGTTGGTTTTTTTTCTCTCAAGGCCTTCACGGATGCAAGGGGGTCAGTGAGGCAGGTTTTGAGGAGTACCAGGGCCTGCCTTGGATGAACCCACAGCAGGCAATTTACTGATGGACGCTTGGCAGGCTTTTGTCTGTGGAGCGGAACTATTGCAGAATCAGAACATTCTGAGAAGCCAGGAGAAGCATGAGAGGAGGGGGGAAAAAAAGAGCTGTTTTCATGGTGTTGTTTAAGGGAAAGCAATGATTCATTTATTTGTTCATGAATGTTCTAGCCATGCTGGAAAGATCTAATGGGAAAGAGCATGATGGAGAAATGCTGAGAGGATGGGGGAGGCAGATGAGTGCAGAGGAAGTGGAAACAAAATTTATGAAATTTAGCAAATGCAAATGGGATTTCAAATTTCAGCACAGGGAAGACTGCGTCCGCTGGTGGTGACAAGTACAGGAGTATGAGAGAGAATAGAAAATGTGCAAGACAAAGGGGAATGGCTGCAGCATTTCGTATTCCTGACACTGAAAGATTAAGTCTGTAGGAAGATTAAGGTAAGAATAAGGCTGTAGGAAGGCTACCAAATAAGTTTTACAAAAACAAACAAAGAGAGTTACATAGGAATTGGATTTTCATCAGCAATTTACTGCTGTGGAGCAGAATGCATGAAATGATGCCAGAGGGAAGGTGGCATCACAAATCGTTGTGTTGATCTTTTTTCCTTTCTTGTCCTTTTTTTGTTTTTTTTTGGCACCATCTTTGGTAACACCTCACAAGCAAGGGTACATCACATTCTAAACTAAAGTTTAAATTTGGCATGCCTCTCAGCTCAGGAATTTTCCAAATTTAACCGTAAATCCTAGTCTGAGATCCAGACAAATTAATAATGTCATCAAGGCCTTTGATCTTAGTCTATCTGTGCTAGTCTCTGTTGATGACCTAGTGGAAGTTAAAAGATATGGATTAGTGTTGAAAATACTTATGCTGGAGACTAGATGAGAGATAGCCAAATGCATTGCAGCAAGCCACCTTCTCTCATGACGTCTTACTTCAGTGCATACAATTCAAAATAAAGTTTTCTAATGTGCACTGCTGAAATTCAGATCCTAAATCAAAAGTGGCTTCATTTTAAAAAAAATCATTGCATACTTGTAAGTCCCTTTGAAGTCTGTGGTATTTATGCCTGCCTAGCATTCCTGAGCATTGGATTGTTTTCATTTTAGTGCTGAAATAAAGATTCTGGAGTATACCTTTATGCACTTAGGCATGTAAAATACAGTCCTGCGGGGTTTTGTATCGACTTGATGAGCAGTTGTCCCTACATTGCTTATTGGATATCAAGTATATTTATTTTACGCTGTCCCTGCATTTTCAAGCCTGTATGATCAGGTTTTTGTATTGACAGTGTCTAACAGGATCATCAGCGTTTGTCAGGGAAGTAGCTAGCTGGAGTCACCGCAGCATTTTGAACCTGAGAAGGTTTAATGCAATCAAGCTGTGTGTTCCTGTAGACATGATCATCAGTAAATAAATTAAGTGTTGACCTTTAAATTATAATCTTTAGGCTAGATGCTTGCTCACACCCAGTTTCTACTGTGCAACCTACATTTTGCTGTCTTTGATTTCGGTTTCCTGTCTCTGAGGAGGTCTAAGCTCTGAAACTGATACTTAGAGTGACTCCACAAGGCTTGACAGCTTGGAATTATCTTGTTACATGGAGTAAATGGGCACTCTCAGCCTTTCCCTCGTGGGCATGATTCTGCTTCTGGACATGCTGGCTTGTCATTGCCATCCTTTTCCTGGTTCTGCTGGACATACCTTTTATTTACGATAAGTGGAGAGGAATAGGGAGATCTTCTCCATTTACTTTCTCCAATTTTCCCTTTTCAGCGACCTGTTGAAAATGTTGCCCTCCCAAGGCAGTGTTATGAGATGACTTGTAAAACTCTTCTTCGCAGGGTTTTCTGGGATACTAACAAAAGGGAGATTAACACAATTTCAGAAAGCAGCTTCATGGCTAGAGATAATTATCTATGAATGCTAGCATCAAATACCATGTACTTCATAGCTTTTCACCCAAAATAAACTAGCAGTTTAGGCAAAGCTCTTTGGGTCTGCTGAGTGTGCCATTGCGTTGAAAGGATGGAGTGAGAATACAGCACCATCATACCTAAACCTGTGAACTCGGTGAGTTTAGAGCCCACCTCTCCACAGCTGGGAAGAGCAAATCCTGGGCAGGGAATCAAGAATTGCAGTTGCCTTTGCAACTAGATTTTGGAAGGCGTTACTCTGGCTTATGGTGGCACTTACTTGTTCCTATCCTGGTCCAAAAAGGCATGTGGCTGGAGTGCTACCCACCACCCCGTCTTTTGGTCTGTTTCTTGGTCCGTTTCTGGGTACAAGCCATTCATATGATTTCCCTTCTGTTGACCTACAATAACTAAAATTTCTGCAAAAATTTCCTTGTAACATCACTAAGAAGACTAAGATTATGTGGATCTTGGTTTTGTAAGCAATGCTGAGACAAAGGTTGGTTCTGCTTTTTTTTTTCTCCCTCTTTTACTACTCTTCACAGCCATGACTGTTCGAATTGTACCAAGATGCAGAAGCTGAAGCATGTTTGGCCATATTTACCATATTTTCAAGAGAGTTGAGCAATGGCAATTTCTATTAAAGCAGATAAAAAACTTGCTGAATTTTGCAATTTCTGCACTTCTATTTAGTTATTCTGGTATTATGGAGAGCTTACTTGTGCAGGATTATGTTCTATCATCACCTACGGTGTTTTATCATATAGATACAGAGACTTAGCATGTGGGAATGAAATAGCTAGGTTTTGAAAGCTCAGAATCCAAATGTCACCTGAGATAATAATAGGAGGATTAAAAACAAAACAAAACCACAAAAATTGTGCTTTTCTTTAACTTCCTAAACAGGAGCAAAATTATTTCAAAAATAGCTTATAGAGTTTATACCAAGGGCTTTAAAAAATCTGGCATGCTGATGATAAATCTAAGCTTGATTACAGTCTCATACTCCAGGGAAGAAGGCTTTTGGGAAATAATGTAATTTGTTGTATATTACTTTCCTGCATGGAGCACTATGCTACAAATATATATATATATATGTATATATATATATATATATAAGCAAATACAACGACAATACAATAGATAATATTCGTGTATTCCTGCAGCTTCCATAGTCATTCACCAAACTGTCGATCACAATTTTGGACACCAAGCTATGCACACCTGCATATTGGCAACAAGGCTTAACATGTTTCCGAGTTCAGATACTTTAAAGGCTTGGTGCCCTCCTAGGAAAAACAAATAAAAAAACAAAACTTCATGGAATTTCAGCTGCAAGTGTGTGGTTGTGCGATAATATTTTGCAGATTTCCTGTTTAATTTGTTCAATGTGTTGAGCTTCCATGCAGATTAACTGTACAATCAAACACTGAGAGTGAGGAGATAGCTGTGCCTTGCCAAACTCTCCAAGAAATAAGAAGTTATCTTCAGTCATATATTATCAGCATGTCTTTTGCAGAGTGAATATGGAAACATGTATTCCTTGAGTGTGATGATGTTATACATCCAGTAGGCATACATTGCCAAAAAAGAGAGAAAAAAAAAGCTAGAGAATTACAGCTATTTTGGCTGCCTTAGTAAGCAAAGGTCTAGGAGTTTGCATGCTCTCATTGGTTAAATCCTTTTCCCAGGCTTCCTGCAGTTGGGTCTTTTGCTGACACAACTACTTCACTGCTTTTTAAGGCCTTTCACAACCCTCTCCCCTGTTATCACCCATGTTGCTTTCTTAGAAGGGCCATCAAGTCAGTGAAGGTCCATGGGTCACTGAGAGAGGTCCTGGCCAGGGAGTGTGAAAAGCTCGGGGTTAAACATCGTGCCTTTCCGTGCACTAATGGACTTCTCCATTGGGAGGCCCTGCCAGAGTTTCAGCATATTTCCACTGCAAAGAATGTATATCGCGTAGATCCCCATGCGCCTTTCCTTCCAGCATCGCCACACTGGGGGTGTTTCCACGGTTAGTTTCCAGTGTTTTCCTTCAGGATGTGCTTATTTTCTTTGCTCTCTGGAATTTGTCACTCTTTGAGCGATGGCACGCGCGAAGGCCCTGCGGCAATGCTCAAAATCCAAAGAGCGGGAAATGCTGCAAGACGTCCACGTTGAGCATCCATGTCAACCAAGTTGTTCTGTCACCCATGGTCTACTAACTGCCATGCATTTTAGGATTTTCCTTACCCTATCTCTCTCGTTCTTCCCTGCAAGAGCAAGCTTTTCCCTGAGCATTTGGCAGGGGTGGGAGAAATGGATGGAGAGGAGCCAAGCTGGCATGAGATGCCCTAGGAGCCAGTTGGGAGGCATAGAAAACAAGGGGGGTATCTGTGCTCAGTTATCCTTACCGATAAAGATCTGTGCCTGCTTTAAAATCACTTTCTTCCCTCAGACAAGGTCATGCCTTACCAGAACCGGAGAAATTGTCACAGATTGTGATAAAAGTCAGCTATCTCTTGTAGCAATGGAAGCCGTAGCCAACTTCAGCCCAAACACCCAAGCTATGGTTTTATCAGCACGAGCTTTCTCATATGCCTGGCAGGTCTGATTAGCTTTTGCAAAAGCGTAGCTGAAAGGAAACAAACATAGTGTGGAATGAAAGGAGGAAAAAAAAAAGAAAGAAAAAAAAAGAAAAAACGAATCTAAGAATCTCTTTTCTGACATGTCTGTGAGCAGCTTTTATTGCTTTCCCTGGAGACCCTGCATGCTTGGACAGCAAGTTACTGTGAAATAGTGAGGGTCACTGCCATTGATTGAATCCTCTTTTATGTTTCCTGGTAACTCCTGAATTATGGCAAGAGTTGAGCATATTAATTTCACACTTTTTTTTTTCATTGACAGTCCTGATGGAGGAAAAATTCTGCAAGTCATTTTGAGCAGATAATATTGAATTAAAGTAAAGTTCGGGAAGAAAATGGCATTTCCCTCTCATTCCCAGTTTCACACTGATGTGTTGACAGAAAAATCAATAACCAGCTGAAGTTTTAAAGACAAAAATGTTGAGCCCTGCAATTATATTTGTTCCCTTAATCTAGCGAAGACATGGAACACGAATACTACAAGTGAGATATATTAAAATAAGAAATATTACCTTTGTATTTTGTACCTCTGTAGCTGCTTTTCTCATTTGGTAACAGGAGACATAACCTTAATGCACAATTGACAGACTGAAACTGTCAGCACAAACCCCACCACATCTCTTAATTAATGCCACTTATTTTGCTGGAAATTTTCGAGATTATATTTTTCAAAAATTCTCTCATCCTTTTTGAGTAAATGTCTGAATATTTATACATGTGTACTTCTGTAGATGTGTGGGTACCTATATATATACCTATGCACACAAACACTACGAGTATATATGCTTTTAGAAAACTGAAAAGAGTTGTTTCGAAGCAAAAAAAATACATGTTTTGATCGCATTTGAAGGATGAATTAGAATCTCTTACATTATGAAATGGGGGAAAAAAAGATGGAAAGCAAAATATAAGAACAGAATTTGAGGGAAATTTCTTCCTGACCATGAAAGTTCCAAGCACTTATCTCGTGTGCCTGAAGGCAGTCCACTGCCACCAACTAAAATCTCCACTAATGGAAATTAATTCCACATCCTCCCCAGACATGCGATTCCTGCATATGCTGCTCTCTTGGTCAGATATATTGCTGATGTCCAGTCTAAGACTTCCTGCCAGTTACTTTTTGTCCTAGCCAATGGCTTGCCTTGTCCCCACCTGGTTTTCCTCTGGTGGCACAGCAACCACCCTTCTTTCAGTCTTTCTCACAGACCCTGTTTTCCCAGCCACACAGTATTTATGTTATTCCCAGTGGGATCAGTTTCCCAGGACATCAAGCCTTCCCTGAATCCCTGCACTTCCCTATGCTGGGAACGGAAAGGTTGTCTCATGTGTGGAGCAGGCAGCACTCCTGTTTTTACTAGGAAAGTGCCTACCACTCTTTATCCAGTTCTTCTGACATATTCTTTTATATATATTTCTCAAAATCAAGGCTGTGGTGATGTTGCTGATTTTCTACCTGATTGGAATAGTTACGAAGGGCAGAGGATGCCTGCAAGTCTCCAAAAAAGCACAAGCAACAAATATCAAAACATAATCCAATGTGTTTAAGGTTTCCCCATCGTGGGATGTAGGTTGTAGCTGACAGTGCTTCCCTCTTCAGCCCTTTCCAGTGGGGCAGTAAATGTGTTAATCTGAGCCTTAGCAGATATAGGGTTAAACTAGTTTTTTTACTTCATTACTGGAGCAGGATAGATCCTGGCTTAAAGCTAATGCATGAGGTAACACGGAGTCTCACAGAGTGATGACATTTCATGGTGAAGCTTTTGCTCAGAAACCTGCACTGGTTGTGGAGTATTAGGGTCTTCTTTATTTGGGAAAGTCCTAAACAATGTCAGATTTACCTACACAAGAAACACCATTGCTGTAAAGTTATAGAAATTGAGATGCATCAGCTAGAGCCTCTTCAGCACGTGTGGAATGTTGGCTGGGCATTTTCGATGCAGTTTTCTCTTCTGGATCCAAAATACCCTCAACTGACATTGATTCCCTCGAGGGGCTTGCAAGCCTGTCTCCTGCCTCAGGAAAAGGTGGTGGGCAAGATGAGTTTTGAGCTTGGTGAATAATGTGTATTATAATGTTTGTCTGGAGCAAGAGACTTGTCCTCAGGTTAGAGAAGCTGCTGGGAGATTATTTATGCTTTTAGCTCTCCATCACCTCGGTTGCACCTGGAGCCTTTGGAGAGCCAGTGGCTCGGAACAGTTGGAATAAATAACACAGCACGACTCCCTCCCTTTCCCTCCTGCATTACCTGCTGCATCTGCCTGCCCCAGCACTCTGTCTAGTGCCCAGGCACACACCATCTATTAAGTTTTTATAAAACTTCATACCAAGTACAGAAGCCTCACTTGAGCTCACTGTGAGACTGCATTTGGCTTGCAGACCTCTCACACGAGGTTCATGTAGGAAGACCCCAAACAGTCAAATCGGCTTCTCTTTAAATCCTCCTATGTGCATTAATTGCATTTATAACACACGATTGACTCCTATCTGTTGTGTTATGTTGTAGGAAGCTTTGCTGGTCTGGTTGTGATTTTCCTCTCTGTGGCTTACCTTAAATCTGCTTCATTTGGCACTGTTTTTCGTACGCAGGATGGTTTAATAACCTGCATGTTCTTTTATTTCTTTAGCAGTGCCTCCCAAACTGAAGGAAATGAAAAACCAAGAGGCTGCTGTGGGTCAGAAGCTAGTACTAAGGTGTGAGACCACTTCAGACTACCCTGCGCTCAGATTCAAGTGGTTGAAGAACGGAAAAGAGATAACCAAAAAAAACAAACCGGAGAATATCAAGATCCCTAAAAAACAAAAGTAAGTACAGAGACGTATCTTGCAAGCAGGGGTGTGAGGGAAGGGGTGTAAGCTACTCACTGCAGTGGAAACACTGCAGTTATTAATTGCAGTGTCTCTGCCACACAGAGCTAAATGCTGTCAGTTATGCAAGTAGAATATTTAAGAGATACTGATTATTTTTCTTGAACTTATGCGTGAAGTTGTAGTGTGGTGTAAATTCCCCATAATTTTCCCATTTTAATTCCCAGCTTTATTCCAACAGCAAAAGGCCCTTGTTTTAACGTGCAAGTTTTGTGGACAGGCCATTTTTAAATAACCGATAAAACAGAGCTTGCTTATGTATGTTGTCTGAAATCCATGAATGCTTAAAATTATCAGAGCAATGTGGTTTTGGGGATATTTTTGAGATTCCCTCTGCAAGCAGCACAGTCATGTGTGAACCTTTCCACATCGGTCCCAGTTGCTCCGTGCAGTACCTAATTACAGATGCTATCCCTGCTCCTACCAAGCAAGGCACCAGCCCAGCCTGCAAGCAGCCCCATCCTCCCACCTGGCAAAGGGTCCCTCCTGCGTGGTGACAAAGGAGGAACCAGGGATGCCTCTTGCCAGCACTGCTGAAATGGAGCAGTTCCAGGTGGCAGGGGAATTGTTCCGGGGAATTGTCTAGACCCATTTGTAGGGACATATGTCTCTGTCACCATCGTGTTTCCAGGCTGTTCTGTAGAGAAAAGGTTCAGTTCAGAGCCTGCAAATGGATTTGGAGCCCCAGAGCTGTACTGGGGTGAGCCCAAAGGATCTTGAAGTTGCACGTGGAACACCTGAGGCTTCTTTGGAGGCTTATGAGCAAATAGGTGTTTAACATTCCCCCAAAATTATATTTGCAACAGAGTAAAAAATAATAATAAAACCCAACAAGTGTGGCTTTCCTGAAAATAGAAATTTAAAGTCCTGCCCCCCACTTGAAGTGCAGGCTTCAGCCTGGGTTTCACACTTGCGTCTGCTGCCCCCAACAGAGCCTCACTCTGGAACAGGGAAGACCTTCTACTTAGAGAAGTGAAAGGCAGTAGATGTACAGGAAAAAGAGGAAAACAAGGAGTTTCATTGCCCATATCGGAGGGATTTGTCTTTTTGCTTTCAGATTGTAACTAACTTGAGGAATCATCTCTGCCTTGGCATTCCTTCTTTTACGTGTTATAAACAGCTTAAGAGGAGTTAAATTTTATTTTCATAGAAATGGGACAGGCACATGTTCTAAAGCTAATGAAATGGAGAAAAAATGCAGTGCGAATAAATGCATAAAACACTAATATTAGACTACATGCAGATTAGAGTAAGTAAAGCCACATAAGAATTTCCCATAACAACTGAAGTGAATATGAGTGATTAAGTGTTTTTTTTAATTTATTTATTTTCCTCATTTCTTTTTCATGACAGCACATTGATAAATATTTGTCTCATTCGTATGTTGCCACACTGTCATAACAAGCTTTCTTAGTCAGGATGTTTTACAATTATTAAGTGTGGGAAACATGAGCAGGGAAGGTTAGAGTGGTTTTTGAGCCGTCTAGGATTAATGTCTATTTTAAAGGTCAAATGGCTACATAAAAACTAGGCTGTGTTTCTGAGAGACATTTTCAGTATGCAGGATAGCCCAATCTTATTGACTCCTTCAATCCAGGCAGCTGAGAAGAACACCTTCCACATTCTTATAAATCCTCATAAAGTTTGCAAATGATGTTCAACAGCCAGAAGTGACTTCTGACAAATTCGTATTTTACAAAAAAAAATCATTTTTCTCATTGTGTGATGGCAAAGTAGAACTCACAGTGGGGGAAAAATATTTCTGAGTTGTGGCTATTTAACTTTAGATTTTTTAACAAGTTGTAAGAAACCTGGTAGAATTAATTTCTCCCAGAAAGAGAATATGAAGACTTTAGGCTGTCATCTGGAATAAGCATGGAAAAGCCAAAACAGCAGCTTAGCATTTATTGGATGCATTGAGTCAGAGGGAATATTTCTGTTTCATAAAAAAAATATGTTTAGCAGAGTCTGTGGACTTGCAGGTATCCCCAGAGCTGAGCGTTTTGAAGACTAGTGCTTTGGGTAAAATGGAACCATGAATCATGCTTTCCAAGCTTGGATTCTGCGGTGGTTGATTCAAAGGACCCAGGGCACAGATCTGATGACATTACCGCACTACAGGCGAATCACTGCTCCCCTCCAAATTTGGGCTGAAACTGAGGAGGAGACACTGCCTGGGTTAAAATAGGAGAAACTTCATGATGCTGAATTGTAGTGTAACAAACCTTTCCAGGAAAAGATACAAAAAACAGTCACTTTCTACCTAAAATTTGCCCTAAAAAAAGAGCAGGTTTGCACTGAGTTTCTGCCACTGTCATGATTGCTGGTGACTCATTAAGCCACAATGCATGAATTCATGAATCCATCTAACCTTTTCCTTTGTGTCAATGGAAACTCTGTGGGGAAAAAAAACAGCACCAAACAAGATCTTTTCAGCTGCTTGT